>CAUYLG010010889.1:0-21596 GCA_963573385.1 Cacajao melanocephalus | reverse complement strand
AGATTGTTGCATAGGTACACACATGGCAGTGTGGTTTGCTGCCTTCCTCCCCATCACCTATATCTGGCATTTCTCCCCAACTCCCCACCCCTTGCTGTCCCTCCCCTGCACCTGTTATTTTGAGACAGAGTCTCTCTCTGTCGCCCAGGCTGGAGTGCAGTGGCACAATCACGGCTCACTGCAGCCTCTACCTCCCAAGCTCAAGCAATCCTCCCACCTCGGCCTCCCAAGTAGCTGAGGCTACAGGTGTGTGTCACCACAGCTGGCTAATTTTTGGTTCTTGGGTTTTCTTTTTGAGATGGAGTCTCTCTCTGTCGCCCAGGCTGGAGTGCAGTGGCACGATCATGGCTCACTGCTGCCTCTGCCTTCTGGGCTCAATGGATCCTCCCACCTCAGCTTCCTGAGTAACTGGGACTACAGGCATGCACCACCAAGCTCAGCTAATATTTTTTGTAGAGATGGGGGCCTCATTACGTTGCCCAGGCTGGTCTCAAACTCCTGGCATACTCTGGCCTCGGCCTCCCAAATGCTGGTATCACAGGTGTGAGCCGCCGCACCCAGCGCCACCCTCCTCCACTCTGGGCCCTTTCTCTGCTCCTGGGCACACCCTCCCTTCCTCACCTGCTGCCCCTCCCATCCGCTCCAGGCCTCCCCAGCCCTCCCCACCTCACTCTCAGGATCTGTCCAGCCCAGACACCAGCCACGCCCGGACTCCAGACCCGCAAACCCAGCGTGGACTGGACATCTCCACTGCGGGGCTGGACCCCCACCCACACATGAAGGGTGTGGGGCCCCCGTGCTCCATCTGGCTGTCTGCCTCTGAGCCTTCTGCCTCTCGGAAGCTCAGCGCAGCCTGGAGGCCTGGGGCCAGGGTACCCCCATTTCAGCCCAGACCTCCTTCCCCTCCAAGGGAGGGGGCGTGGCCTCCGTGTTCTTCCCCAGCCCTGGGAGCCACTCACTCTTTGACAAAGTTGTGGAGCTGCTGCCGCACAGACCTCTGGGCCTGGTCAAACAGGATCTAGGGGCAGAGGAGGGCAGAGATCCTTGGGGTCGGTCCCCAAAGGGCCCCAGAGAGAAGGTCCCTTCCTCACCAGCAGAGGGCACTGCCCCCAGGCCCAGACACAGGGGTGGGTCCCACCCAGCAGGGCTGGCCTCAGGGGGTCAGGGGAGCAGCCCCCAGGCCTGAGTTGGCACCCAGTGGCGGCGGCTGTGGCCCCTGCCCCTCTGCTCCACCTGGCCCTTGGCAAGTGCAGAGACCAAGGCTGCCTCGGATGGGCCCTCATGTGGTCCACACAGCTCGGGCACTCAGGGCACAGCCTGAGCCCCACTGCCTCCTGGTTCTGGGCGGCCACCCCGGGGTGCCCATCCCTGCAGCAGGGAGCACTGGGTCAGAGCCGGGAGCACCCAGGGGCTGGGCCTGGGGAGCTAGATCCTGGGCTCCAAATCAGAGCCCCACATAGAGGAGGGCCGGGCATGACCAGGAACAAAGGGGCGGCGGAGCCCTCCTGCTGGGTTTACCTTGGGACCTCCCCTATGGGGTAGGGCCCCTGTTCAGTCTGCGGCTCAGGCTCCCAGGCTGTGGCCCCACATCTTACAGCCTGTCCTGTGTCCATCCACGCCAGTGCTGGCATCCCCGGGGGCCACCCAGACCCAAATGGCAGCCAGGCCAACCTGGGACGAGAGCCCTGCCCAGTTGGGGGAACCCTGGATAAACCACCCCTGCCCCAGGGTCAAGTGTAGCCCTTGCCTGGAACACGGCAGAGCCCCAGGGCTGTTCCCCACCCCACACTGGCTCGGAGACCTGGGACGCCCCCCCTCCCCACCCACAGACTGGAGGAGCAAAAACATGGCCTCCCAGTGAGCCCACGCAGCTCGGTTCCAGGCTGGGCGGGGCCCACAGGTGGCCAGGAGGCTGGGCAGGCCAGGCTTACCATGTGGTAGTTCACCACCTCCTGCAGGCTGTCACCGAACCTCTGCAGACATTCCTGGAGAAGCAGATGGGGACCTGTGCTGAGATGGCAATTCTGGCCCAGGCCACCCAACCACGCCCTCCGAGCCCCCCGAACGGCACAGACACCCGCCTGCTCCCAGGCCTGCAGGCCCTCAAGGGGCTGCTTCACTCGGCCTCTCCCCTACCCCACCTTGAGGTCAGAGGTCAGTCAGCCCCTCACCGAGATGACAGTGTCGCCCTGGCACTGCTGGGACAGCTCGCGGACGCCGCTCACGAACAGCCTGCTGGTGCTGACATAGACCTTGCCAGCCTCCACCATGCCGCTGCACAGCTTCACCAGCTGCAGGCAGACAGGGCATGGTGAGTATGGTGGGCACTGGCGCCCACACTCGCTACCACACAAGGCCAGCCTCACAGGCGGGAGAGCTCCCAGGGTGGGCTCCACTCAGGGCGTCGGCACCCAGGACTCAGTGCCACACAGCCCAGCTCCCGGCTGTTGCCCAGGCTTCTCACACTTGGGCCTGCCTGGGGCTGGGAGGCCGGTCTGGAGGAGTGGGTGGGGCCGCCAGGACCTCACTCAGCTGGAAGGGACCAGGAGCCAAGCAAAGGACCCAGGGCCAGCAGGACCAGCCTGCATGGGGCTCATGGACGAGGCTCCTCACTCCCAGCTCCACAGCCTGTTGCCCTCCCCTTTCTCCGCCCCAGCCCCAGCCCAGCAACACCAAGACTGGGCCCACACAGCAGCTGTCCCCACGTCCCCAGCCCAGCAGCCAGTAGAAGGGACAGGCGGTCACCATGGGTAGGGGACTCACCACGGCCCAGCCCCTCCTGGTTGGGATGAGACTCAGGGTCAGCCACGGATGTGCGTGTGGCGTGTGCACCCTGGAACACACGTGCTAAGACACACGGGCCAGCTCCTGGAGCGCCAGAGTGTGCTCCATATATGGGGGGAGTGTAGCTTAATAAGGCCCGGAGGGCCAGTCCTGCCCTGCAGCCAACCCAAGTCTGGCTGGGCATGGGGCGCAGAGCAGTCCTAGACACACAAGCTCCAGGCCCCCCTTCACCTTGTCCAGTTTGGCCTCAATCTCCACCACGTCCGTCTCCACTTCGTCAATGGTCGCCCTGAAGCAAGAACGGGGCTGGCTGGAGTCACCTGCAGCCTTGGCCCCCTCGGGGTCAGGCTTGGCTTCGCCCCACTTAGACCTCTCTGAGGGGTTCCGCCATGGGAAGGGGCTTTCAGGAAACGGGCCGGGAGATGCAGGTGCTCGCCTGCTTCCCAGGGCAGGACTGGGACGCCCATCCAGCGCGCTCCCCCCACCCCAGGCGGGAAGAGGCGGGATGGGCTGTGACTTGCCCTGCTGTGCCCTTGGGGCAGAAGGTTAGACCAGCCTCAACCAGGACAGCCGGCTGCTGGGAGTCCCTCAGGGATGGTGCCCACCAAGGGCTGTGCCAGCCTTGCCAGCCCCTCCTCTAGGAGCTCAGAATTGACCCCGGACCCATCTGGACCCCCCCAACCCTGCGGCGCCTGCCCCTCACCCCTCTGCACGCCTGCAGCCCCCCCAGGCCTGGCGCGTGGGCACCGCAGGACGGGGTGGGGGCAGCAGGGTGGCTGCTCTTGGTCCTGGCAGCACCAGTTGGCCTCAGACCAGCTGGGAAAGACACATCCGGCTCCCCCAGCCTCACAACTGCAAGCGGCACAGTCCAGAAAGAGGGGTGGGCCGTCCTCCTCAGAGCCCACTCCCACCAAAACAGCCTGACAGTGGGGCTGCCTGGAGAGAGAAGAGTTAAGCCATGACATCACCAGAGAAGCCTCAGCGGGAGAATCCCCGGAAGACGGGAGGCAGATGGATCGGCACGTGACCACCCCCCTCCGGGAGCAGGAAACAGGGAAACAGGGCCAGGATCCCAGCAGCCGCACACTCCATACAATCAGCTCAGCTGGCCAGTCGGGCCATCTGGTCTCCTGGGGATTGGGCACCGCAGGGCCCGGGCTGGGGCCAGGACGGGACGCAGGACTCCAGGGACAGGTCTAGGGCAGGGGTCGGGCAGCAGAAGCCATCGGGGCCCACGGTGCTTCACCCCTTGCTGCCAAGTGTCCCAGGCCTGTGGGGAGGGGCCTTCAGGTTGCATGGGGCATGTCCTCAATTAGGAGCTGGGGCCTCGGGCACCAGGCTGCCCTAGCCAGGGACCTCGGAGGGCCGCAACCACCCCAGCAGGACACAGGTCCTCTCTAAGCAGCCGTCACCTGTTCCCAAGGGGCTGAAAGGACTCTGAATCCCAAAGCAGGGGGCAATGGAGGGCAGCTAGCTGTGGCATCTGCTGACCACCAGGGCCCAGCCTGCAGCCCCCTGGAGCCCGACCTCTACCTCAGCTTCTCCCCTCCCCTGGAGGATCCCAGAACGGAGAAGAGCCCATCCGCCCGGGAGAATTCGGCAGAGAGAGCCATGCCCCAGGACTTGCCACCCCTGAGTAGGGCCAGATGCAGAGACAGCTGCACCCAAAGCTGCTGCCCTTGGGCCGGGGGCACCTGTGTCCCTGGAGAGCTGGAAAGGGGGGGCTGCACCCAGAGCTCACAGACATGCTCATGGGGACAGGGTGGTCATTGGCAGAAGCCCTGAGGGCTGTACCCACTGCTGGAAGCCCCTGAGCTCTCCCATCCTCAGCCCTGGGCACCTAGGCCTCCTCTACTGTGCTCGGCCCAGGCTTCCTCAGCAGCTTGGAGGATGAGGAGGAGGGTGAGGCTGCCCCCACCTCCAAAGTCGTGACTCAGCGCCTGAAGCCCCACCCAGGGGAGGGGCACGCTGAACAGAGGCCAGGCAGTTCCCCTTTGCCGCCCCCCCACCACTGCACCCGGGCTGCCACTAGGCCCTCCCCAAACCAGGAGGGTGCAGGCAGGGTGCCCCTTTCCAGCGCGGGGGCGACCAGGCTCCACATTATAGACCATGTCTTCTCGCCCACCCTGCCTGGCCTCCCAGCCCCATGGAAGGCCAGGAAGCTCCAGTTACACCCTCAGGGGCCCCTGAGAATGGGCATTCAGGAGACCCCCGGTCAGCCTCCGGGGGCCCCTCAAACCCCAGTTAAATCACAGCCTAACTCCAAACTCACTGGGCCAGGCTTCTGTGGCCCAAGACCAGTGTCCAGTCCAGTCCGTGCCCGGCGGGGGTGAGGCACTCTCCCATGGCAGGCCCCCTGCAAAAGCCTGGCCAGCCGCCCCGCAGCACCTACCGCAGCCCCACAGGCCTCATAACCAGCTCCTGTACCCTGTTCTCACAGAAGCCTGTCAGAGGGGAGTGGGTTCCAGCACCCCCACCTGACCGGGCAAGAGCAGCACAGCTCCTATGTGTGGGGGAGGAGGTCCATTAGGCTTTTGAGAGAGGAGGCAGGGAGAAGGTGGGTGCTTCAGCCATGCCCATGTCTCCCCACAGCAGCCTGGGTCCTCAATGCGGGATCATAGGGTGCCTGAGTTGTTCAACCCCTTTCCCTGGTCAGCAATGAAAGATGGGAGGGGAGAGGGAAGCCCCAGTTCCTCTGCCCAGGTCCAAGGACCACTCTTCTGGCTGGCCTCGAGCCTCCCACTCCCAGGCTCCTGAGGCCTCCTGGTGAGGGCTCCAGGGATGCTGAGGCTCCCTAAGCCTCCACACACAGGCTGACTTGTCGGTAGGTCCCAAGACCCAGCGTGCGCATAGACAGACAGACAGACACACACACACACACACACACACACACCAAGCACGCATGTGCAAACATGTTAATGCACAAACATGCCTGCACAGTGGCACCACACATACGTGTGTCTAAGCAGAGAGTGCACACACACCGACGCACACCCAGTCGTGGCACACGCGTGTACAAGCTGACGTGTGTCTGTTGGTGACGTGGCTAACACAGCGCGTGAACCCACACAGAAGTGGCGCGTGCACACGCCTGCGTGCATCCATCGGTAGGCTACATGCAGGCACCACGCACAGCCCAGTGGCACAGCTCACCCCCACGTCCTGTGCAAGGCCTGGCGCCCCGAGGGAGGCGCACAGAGGAGCAGAAGTCACAGGGGTGCGCCCTGCACAAGCATGTGCAGAGGTGGGGGCCTCACGCAGGTGCGCACTTGAGAGTGGACAGAGGCCTCTTTGCCTCTGTTGTCGTTTGCCAAATGTCCACCAAGCGAGGCTGAGGCACCCTTGTGCGCACGTCTGTGAACACTTGGTTCCCGCAGGTGTGTCCACCTGCACGCCAGGAATGATGGAAAACACTCAGACTGGGGGTGGACACAGCCCCTACCCCCCACCTCACCTTCCGGCCGCTCTTCTCAGCCCCTCCCCTCCAGGCCCCCGGGCCATTCAAACCACTTCAGGCTTCCAAGCAGCCTGCCCCAGGCCCTGAACGCGGCTCCAGCTGCCTGACCCCCGCGCTGCTCTGGACACAAGATCGAAGCGCAGACCAGGGGCCGACGCCCCCACGGACCCAGACGACCCCGGCCAGAGCTGGACTGCAGGGCCCGGGAGGGGCTCAGCTCCGCGGAGGTGCAGACACAAAGCGGGGGCGGACGGTCCCGGGGTGGCCGCACAGGGGCGCCTTTTGTTCCGGCCCCCGGGTCATGGCGGGGTGGGGCTGCCGCTTTGTCCGAGGCGGGTCCTCCAGCCCCTCCCCGGCGGCCCGGCCCGGCCTGGAGCTGACCTCCCCAGCCCGCCGCCGGGCACAAAGGCGGCAGCGACGCCCCGGGCCCGCGCCCACCCCGGCGGCCCCCGGCAGCGCACCTGAAGCGCGGGGAGTCCTTGACGCACTCCTCGAACTCCACGGTCATGGCTGCGGCGGCCGCGGCGCTCACTGGCACGAGGACCGCGGCGCCGAGCGGCAGCCGCGCCGGCCCGGCCCGCTGGTCCCGCCCGCGCCGCCTCGGCGCCCGCCCGCCCGGGAATGAGGCCGCCGCGCCGCGCCCCGCCCCGCCTGTCACCGCCGGGGAGCGTCGCCAAAGGCCGCCGCCCGCGCGCGCGCCGCCCGCTGTCACTGCCGGGGAGCGTCGCCAACGTCGGCCTCCCGCGCGCGCCGCCCGCTGTCACCGCCGGGGAGCGTCGCCAAAGTCCGCCGCCCGCGCGCGCCGCCCGACGTCACCGCCGGGGAGCGTCGCCAAACGCCCCTCGCAGCGTCCAGGGACCACCTGGGTCCGGAAGTGAGGCGGGGACCGCAACGGTCAACTTCGGGGACGGTCGGCAGCGCCGTGGGGCGCGGGGAGGGCGCGGACCCCGCCCGCTCCAGCCATCCTGGCGGTTGCGCAACTCAAGGCGTTTGCAAAAACCACGTCTGGGAGGACTTGGCCGCAACGCGGCGAACGAGCGTGCTCGGGGAGTGTGGGCGGTGTCGAATGCATGAGCGAGTGAACGAACGCACACCCGCGGGAGCGCGGGGTCACCGCGTGGTTGCGAGCGCGCCTCCCGGGGCGCCGCGGTGGCGGTAGAGCCCCTGCGCTCGGCGGCGAGCGGGCACTTTGCAACCGCTCCCTAAGCCCGGCCCCGCCTCCGCTCCCCGCCCCAGGCCGCCGTGGCGCGCAGCCGGGGCGGGGCGACTGCGCATGCGCAAGAGCGTGACCGTGCCGCGTGCCCGCGCTGGAGACCGCCTCCCGCGCCGCCGGCTGGGCTCGACCATGGGTTCGGCGCCGGCCGCGGGCTCGGTGCGCGCGCGCTACCTCGTGTACTTTCAGTACGTGGGCACCGACTTTAAGTAGGTTTCCCGGGCGCGGCGGGGAGCACTACGTGGGCCCCGGTGGAGGCTGGAAGGAGGGCGCGGGCGGTCAGACGGAGGCCTCCGGAAGCGAGTTCCAAACGTTCGGGGGAGGAAGCGGCTCTGGCCTCAGAGGGTGGCTGAGACCCCTGGGCGGGGCGCCCCCGATAACCTCCGCCCGCCTCTACCCGCAGCGGGGTGGCGGCTGTCAGGGGCGCCCAGCGCGCCGTCGGGGTCCAGAACTACCTGGAGGTGAGCTCGGCGGGTCCCGGGACGCCCGGTGAAGGGCAGGGGGGAGGCCCCCCGCGCGCGTCCCCAGAGTCCGGCCTGGCCCACGCGCCCGCCCCGCGGCTCGGTCCTGCAGGAGGCCGCCGAGCGGCTCAATTCCGTGGAGCCGGTCAGGTTCACCATCTCCAGCCGCACAGACGCCGGGGTCCACGCCCTGAGCAACGCGGCGCACCTGGACGTCCAGCGCCGCTCGGGCCGGCCGCCCTTCCCGCCCGAGGTCCTGACCGAGGCCCTCAACACCCACCTGCGGCACCCGGCCATCAGGTGAGCCCGCGAACTGGGCAGCCCCGGGGCTCTGCCTTCCCGACGCGTGTGTCGCGGACGAGGTTGGAGGTCTGGGCACACTTCGTGTCTGGTCAGAACTCGAGGGCGAAGGAGAGACCAAGGCGACACCCGGGGGGGTGGGCGGGCTCGTCCCCCCGGTGAGCCTGACCTGCTGCCCCAGGGTCCTGCGGGCCTTCCGAGTGCCCAGCGACTTCCACGCTCGCCACGCAGCCACGTCCCGGACCTACCTCTACCGCCTGGTCACTGGCTGTCACCGGTCTGACGAGCTGCCCGTGTTTGAACGCAACCTATGCTGGGCTCTCCGGGCAGAGTGAGTGCGGCCTGACAGTGAGCGGGGGATGGGGGCGCGGGGGGGTGCGCAGGCCGGCGCCCCTTCCTGACAGTTCCCCGATCCCTGAAGCCGCCTGGACGTGGCTGCCATGCAGGAAGCAGCCCAGCACCTCCTCGGCACACATGACTTCAGCGCCTTCCAGTCGGCCGGCAGCCCGGTACCAAGCCCCGTGCGAACACTGCGCCGTGTCTCCGTGTCCCCAGGCCTGGCCAGCCCCTTGCTCACCCCCCAGGAGAGCAGGTGAGGAAGCGCCCGCAGGCTGGCAGCACTCATTTTAGCTCCATCCAGCACCTCCCTCCGCAAAGGCCAGGCCAGGCGGAGGGGGCAGCCGGGCATCCTCAGGGCCTGGTCAACTGGAGGGTGTGGGCAGTCGAGTGGCCAGGACGCCCCCCACCCTGCAGCTGTGCCCTCCCCTCAGGCCGAGGAGCAGAGAAGAGGGACGGCTCCCTTTCTCTGAAAAACCCCTGCCCTGCCTAATCAAGAGAATTTTGGCAGCTACTGGAAAGGCTTCATTGGGGCTAGTGATTCTGGCCCAGCCTAGCAGTGGGTAGTTTCTGCTGCCCCCAGTACTATCCAGCGCCACCCATAAGGTGGCAGCTTCTGACCACAGAACCTTCCCTGTTGGGGTGAGCCCTGAGAAGGAAGAACTTCTGTCAGCCCCAGACTCCCATGGAGAGCAGCAGGGTATAGGGCTTGGGCCTCTGGCACACGCACAGCCACACTCCCAGACCCTGCACCAGCACCCCAGGTGAGGTCCCAGGGCAAGCTCCTCAGGGACGGCCAGGCTCCCCCAGCCTCTGGGGTCCTGCCACCTCCATGCCCTGGCATTGCTTGTCTGCCTCACTGGGGACAGAGGGTCAACCAGGGCCCCTGGTGAACAAGCTAATGGGAACCAGGCTTGTCTGAGGTTGGTGGGCTGCCTCACAGGCACCTACAAGTACTTGTTTTTCCAGGAAGCTGCAGTTCTGGAGCCTAGAGTTTGAGAGCCGGTCCTTCCTGTATAGACAGGTGGGCTCTGCTCTAGGGCCCTCCCTGATGGGGGTGCTGAGGGTGGGCTGAAAGTGGGCAGGCCCCTGTGCAGTCTCGGCTCTGGGTCACAGGTACGGAGGATGACAGCTGTGCTGGTGGCCGTGGGGCTGGGGGCTTTGGCACCTGCCCAGGTGAAGACAATTCTGGAGAGCCAAGACCCCCTGGGCAAGCACCAGACACGCCTGGCCCCAGCCCATGGCTTATTCCTGAAGTCAGTGCTATATGGGAGCCTTGGTAAGAGCAGGAAGACAAAGAAGGGTTCTGTGGTATGCCCACTGACTGCTGAGGCCCAGTCCTCATGGGGGAAGGCACAGCCTTCCTGCCGCCCGGCCAGGCAGCAATCTGGGCATTGCCCAACCGGAAACTCAAGCTGTGGGATGGGGAGGCCAGGAGCCAGGGACTGCGGGAGTGACGGTGTCCCCCCAGGGTTGCAGTCCCTCAGCCCAGCCCGTCCTGCCCTGGCCCTGGCAGTGGTCCCAGTGGCGGGGAGGGCTCTGGGCCGACCTTTCCCCAGGCTGACGCAGTGTCTGGTTTGTCCACAGATGCTGCTTCCTGCACCTGGCAGGGGCCACAGTTTGGGAGCCACGAATGACCCTGGACACTCAGCCAAAATCAGGCCACACCAGGCCCAGCCCTGTGCTAGTAAAGCCAGGGCAGTGACATCCGCCTGGGGCCCATCGCACTGCTGCCTGACCTCCAAATTAGCCTCGCCTGCCTGGGTCCCACCACCCTGGATGCCCATCTCTGTCCCGGGCGGGGCGGGGCGGGGCAGGGTGCAGTGCAGGACATAGTCAGGGGCACCAAGTGGTCTTTCGTTCAGCTTTTACTGGAAAGTGCTGTCTGGGACCCCCTGCCCTGACCATCGTTTTGGGGCCCAGGAGCAGGAATAAAGGCAAAGCAGCCCGAAGGTCAGTTTATTTTTTCAGCTGCAAACACCCACTCAGGCAGCCATGTGACCCACGGCCTCTGTCCCCCGTGATGGGATCCACAGGGTCTGTTCACCCAGGGCACCCACAGCCCTCAAGTGCAGGCCCGGGTCTCTCCAGCTAGGTGAGGGCAGAGGTGAGTGAGGTGGGTTGGCTGGGTGGGTGGCCGGCCTCAGCTGGGAGCCTGGGGGAGGCCCTTCTTCAGCAGAGAAGTGAGGAAGCTCCCCAGCTCCTCGTCCTAAGGCAGAGGCAAGAGCACCATGGGCAGCGCAGGACAGGGAGGGGGTGCTGACACCCGAGCTGACCTCGGTGGGGTGGGGGCCATCCCTTACCTGGTAGGTCCAAGAGACCAGCAGCACCTTGGTGCCTGGGTCCTCGGAGGGGGCGGCAGCCTGGATAAGGATGGACTCCACAGTCACCGAGCCATCCGGGAGGTGCTGCACACAGTGGTCCTTCAGGATGCTGAGAGGAGGCTCCGTGAGACCCTGCCTTGCCCCCAGGGCCTGTGGGGGTGAGGGGCAGGGCCGGGCACCCACCTCTTGAGGTGGCTGTACACACGCAGCGCGGTCTCCTGCTCCTTGCGCGTGTCATGCAGGTGCACGCGGCAGGTGAAGCGCAGCTGGTGCTCGGCCAGGCCCAGCTCTTTGAGGGCTTGCTCCGAGGACACTAGCCGGAAATTCTGTGGGGCAGGGGCAGGTCAGGGAGCGCCAGCAGCAGCCCTCCCCTCTCCAGGGGCCACCCTGCCACTCACGCTGTCCTTCATGATCAGGGTGCCGTGCAGGAGCCGTGGCTTCTTGGCCTCAGGGAGCAGCCCTGTGGAGGCAGAACGGGCCCTCAACGTGAGGGCCGCCCCCAGCTACCCGCCCCGAGCACCCAGCCCTGCCCTGCTTGCATACCCTGCGCCATCTCCCGCTTCAGCAGCCCCAGCGAGATGCCTACAGGGATGCTGAGGCTCGTGGGCAGTGTCACCGTCTCGCCATTGGCCGGCATGTAGCAGCTGACCCCTGGACCCCGGGGAAGAGACAGTCTCAGTGCAAGCTGCCCACACTGACCCAAGGTGGGCCCCATGACACCCGCCCGGCTGCCTACGGAGCTCCTGCTCGATCTTCTGCTTCAGGAACTCCATCTTCTTTGCCTCGCCGTGCACCAGCAGCACACTCTCCGGCTCTGCCTGGCCCACCAGCTGCATGATGCCCTTGGCGTCCGCGTGGGCACTGAATGACATGTACTCCACCTGCATCTTGACCTCCAGCTGCAGGCCACAGGGCACACACAACGGTTACCACCAAGAGGCGCCCCTCGGCCCTGCCAGCCCGCGGGGGGTCGGGACTCACCACCTGCCGCCCCTCCATCTCCAGCTTCCGCTGTCCACTGAGAATCTTGTGGCCCACGGTGCCCTGCACGCAGTAGCCGGGCATGATGACCTGGGGCAGGGCACAGAGCTCACAGCCACAGGCACCTCAGGGCCTTCCCTGGGATGCCCCAACTTGAACCGCTGGAAGCTGTTTCCACTTGCCAGCGGTGCCCTCCCAAGCCTAGCTGCAGACTCCAAAGGGCTTAGGTTTTGGCACAAGACTGTCCAGGGCTGGGCTGGGGCTCTTCTGCCTGAGGTGAACGGGCTGCGTCCCAGGGAGACTCAAAGGCCCCAGTGGGACGTTGCCCTCATCTCCTGGCAGCAACAGCCACATCCCTCGGCCAGCATGAGCTCAGGGAGAGTCAGTGTCAGGACCACCCACTGGCCTCCAGATTCCTGCACCTCCCCACGGCCCTCACCATGTTCTTCTCGTTTCCCGCCCATTTCCGGAAGATCTGCAGGGACTGCCCGGCGTGCAGCATTCCTGGCGTGGCAAACACAACCTGTGGGACACAGAGGGCGGGGGGAGGAGGGAGGTCGAGTCAGGCAGCAGATGCCCCCCACCCCCGCTGCAGGCCCAGCCCAGAGACCCACGGGCAGGGACCTGCAGACAGGCCGAGTGATGTGGACGTGCTGGCCAGCCCCGCCTCAGGGCCTCACCATCGGGCCTGGGTTGTCAGCAAAAGCCCGGTCAAAGGCCTTGATGTGTTTGAACTCAAACATGTTCCTCTGCACAAAAGTCTTGCGGATCTTCTGGTTGGTCCAGGGGATGAAGAGCTTGTAATAGTGGTTGGCCTTCTCGGTCAGGCCCGTGGAGAAGTAGATGGGCACCTTCAGGTTCATGCGCTCCCTGGGGACCCCCATCCCGGTCAGCGCAGTGGCCACAGGACACTGCAGGGCAGGACTCAGCCGGGTCACCCCCACAACCTCGTCTGCACGACCCATGCACAGGCCAGGTTTCGCCCAGTCCCCCATCATGACCACAGGAGGCCAGTGCCCGCATGCTATGTCCCATTAAGCCCTGCGGCAGCCGAGCTTGGTGGAGGACCAGGAACCCCACCAAGAGCCACAAACAGTGGCACCGACGAGACGTCACAGGCCTCCCCCCCCAGGATAGCAGCGAACGGTGCTGAGATGCCACTGGCATCCTGGGCAGGGCTGCCCACCACACCTAGCGGTTGTCATGCCACTGCACTGTGTGCACGCTGGGCCGAGGCATGGCTGCAGTTTCCCACCCGGGGCAGGGCTCCTCAAAGAGCCATCCTGGTAGCACCTACCAGAAGGTCTCCAGGAGGATGCAGAGCTCCTGGGCGCGGCCCAGCGCGAACACAGGGATCAGCACCTGGGGGACACACTAGGCTTGGCCCAAGCAGGAGCCCTGGCTGCGTGGCCCCTCAGCACAGCAGGCAGCATCCAGCGAGGGCACGGCCAGGCACCCAAGAGCTGCGGCCCCGTGTGGACCTCAGCCTCTCATATCTGTTCCCAGTCCCATCCCAGCGACTCTCCGGAGACAGAAGGGAGCGGCATGGGGGCCCTAGCCAAGGCTCCATCAGGATCTGAGGTAGGAGGGGCAAAGGGGCTCCCTAGGGAAGGGTCTGAGCTTTTCTGCTCAATGCTGAGCAAAGCTTCCTCCCTCCCTACCTGAAAATGCAGACACCCTCACCCATGCCAAGGGCAGCCAAGCCTGCCAGAAAGACCTGCCTGGCATGACCAAGGGCCCATGTCCCCAGCTCTGCTGCAGCTACCTTCCCACCACGCTCCACGGTCTCGTGGACTTTCTTCAGGAAGTCTCGCTCCCGGCAGCGCTTGGAGTCACGGATGGTCGTGGCGTACGTGGACTCTGTGATGAGCAGGTTGGGGCGACACTTGTCAATCCAGGCAGCTCTGGAACACGGGGGTGGGAGTGTGAGCCGTGGCGGACTGTCCCCACAGTTGCAGGGCTGGGTGTGACAAGCCGGACCCCAGTCCCACCCCGGTCGCCTTTCTAGCAGCTGGTAAAATGCTGTGGACAGCACGCTCGGGAAGAGAGAGGAGACACAGAGGTCCCTGCCTGGACCCTGTGCCTGCGCGGAACTGAGCCCAGAAGGAAGGGGCTCTCCAGGCCACACTGGACTTGGGAGACACTGCTGGGCTGTCCACTCACGGGCTGGCACCCCCACAACTACAAGGGTCACGAGCTCCAGGGGGGCCTACAGGACAAAAGACGCCTCAGCCGACTTACCCCAAGTGTCGGTCTGGGGTCATGTTGTAATCACCCTGGTGAATGAACAAGGCCACCATGGCGAGGGTGCCTCCCACCCCGGCAGCCCCTCCCGAGCCTCCAGCCCTTCCACTGACCGTGTAGACCACAGACTCTGAGCCCACTTTAATCTGGAACATGGCTGCCCCCAGCACATGGCCTGCATAGTAGGCCTTGATCTCCAGCTCATCGTCCACCTGTGGAGGACAGGGCTGCGCTCAGGCTTTGCCATCACAGCAGAGGGGCAGGGCAGTGGCAGGGGTGGGAAGCGAGGGCACCCCACTGAGCCTTTCCCTGCTTCTCACACAGCACCCAGTTCATGAGGGACAGGCAGCAAGGACCAAGCACGGGAAAGAGACAGAAGACTGGAGGGCGCTAAAAGCAGAGTTTCCAGTGTGGACTCCGAATGCACCAGAGATGAAAGACGAGATGAAGAATGTTGGCGGCTGGGCGCAGTGGCTCACGCCTGTAATCCCAGTACTTTGGGAGGCCAAGGCAGGCAGATCTCTTTAGGTCAGGATTTCGAGACCAGCCTGGCCAACATGGTGAAAACTGTCTCTACTAAAAATACAAAAATAAGCTGGGCATGGAGGGGTGCACCTAAAATGCCAGCTGCTCAGGAGGCTGAGGCAGGAGAATCACTTGAACCTGGGAAGGAGAGGTTGCAGTGAGCTGAGACTGTGCCACCGCACTCCAGCCTGGGCAACAAGAGCAAAACTCAGTCTCAAAAAAAAAAGGGGAAATTCTAAAACCAGGAACTGTAACAACCCAAATTAGGAATTCAATGGATGAATTTAACACCTGTGACACATAACCAGAAAACAGAATTCATGAACTGAAAGACACTGGAGGGAATATCCATCAGGAAACAGGAAAGACAAACAGATGATGAAGTTTCAAGAAGTGGAACGTCAGACTCTCAGGGCCCCGGAGGAGAAGGAGCAAGAATGGGGCAGAAGCAACACTGGAAGAAACGTGTGAAAGGCGTCAAGCCACAGATCCAGGAGGCTGAGAACACATGCTGGGGCCGGGCACGGTAGCTCACGCCTGTAATCCCAGCACTTTGGGAGGCTGAGGCGGGCAGATCACAAGGTCAGGAGTTCAAGACCAGCTTAGTCAATATGGTGAAACCCACAAAAATTAGCCCGGTGTGGTGGTGCTCGCCTGTAGTCTCAGCAACTCAAGAGGCTGAGGCAGGGTAATCACTTGAACTCAGGAAACAGAAGTTGCAGTAAGCCGAGATCACATCACTGCAGTCCAGCCTGGGAGACAGAGTGAGACTCTGTCTCAAAAAAAAAAATTGGTCCATCGGCGCATAAGCACCAAAAACCAAGGGCAAAGGCCATAACCCTACAGGTGCCCGTGCCCAGAGATGACCTTTGAGACAGGAGAGAGGACGATGCCTGCAAAGTGCAGAGTCAACGTAAAATTCTATACACCTGAGGGAAAAAAGTCCCTTCAAGAACGAGGGTAAAATAAATCCACTTGCAGGCAAATAAAAATTGACAGAATTCATCACCAGCAGACCCATGCTGATATATTCTTCAGGCAGAAAGCAAATTATCCCAAGTAAAAGAGGGAAAAATGCAGGAAGCACAACAAAGAAAACAAACATAAATAAAACTAAGCAGCTGGGCGCGGTGGCTCATGCGTGGCTCATGTGTGTAATCCCAGCACTTTGGGAGGCCAAGGCGGGCGGATCACCTGAGGTCAGGAGTTCAAGATAAGCCTGCCCAACATGGCAAAACCCCGTCTCTATTAAAAGTACAAAAAAATTAGCTGGGCGTGGTCGCGGATGCCTGTAATCCCAGCTACTCAAGAGGCTGAGGCAGGAGAATCACTTCAACCCAGGAGGCCGAGGTTTCAGTGAGCAGAGATTTCACCACTGCACTCCAGTCTGGGTGACAAGAGTGAAACTCCGTCCCCGCCCCCCTCCAAAAAAGGAGTAAGCACACATTGATGTCACCAGGCATTAGAGATCATGTCTTGCTGGGTTGAAATACAGTGAGGGAGTTGCCAGGTGCAGTTGCTCACACCTGTAATCCAGTACTTTGGGAGCTGAGGCCGCAGTAAACCAAAATCACACTCCAGCCTGGGCAACAGAGTCAAGACCCTGTCTCAAAAAATGAAAATAAAAAAATTTCAAACCAAAGAAGATAAATACACTTCATTTTGACAAGCAGTTCAAGCAGAAAGATGAAATGTTCCAAAATACACAGGAACCTAATAATACAGTTTCAAAACACCCACAGACTCTAATACGAAAAACAAATCCATCAACTTTGCGAGAAATTTCACAAATCTGAGCTGTCATTTGCCTACTTCACTTCCTCCCTGACCCACACCCAGAACCGGGCGCCCTTCAGAGCTGGCCCATCTCCCCTCCAGCCCCTGCCGCCCTCCCGGTGACAACCCAGGAGCTCCAGCAAGTCTCTGGCAACTCCGAGTGCTCTGAGGGCACCAGCTTCCCAGTCTGGCCTCTTCGCTGCCACACAGACAGAGCCCGGTGGTTCAGAGACCGGGGCACCCCCACCCTGCGTGCACTCTCCCAGGGCCAACACCCAGTCTGGTCTGGGACCCGCATGCTCACTGGGTGCCCCCTCCTGGTGTCCCCATGGTGCTGGGCACAAGAGTGAGGCCCCAGCCTTCCCAAGGCTGTGCAGAGCACACGGAGGGCATGGTTGGTATAGGATGGGCAGTGACTGTGCTGTCTGTGGCCCTGGGAGCCTGACCTGGACTGTCTGGTGTAGGTGGACGGCCACCACCTTCTTCATGCAGTCCTTGATCATCTGGGAGGTGAAGAAGTTGGCCTCGCCCTTCTTGTCCACGGCAATCTTGCGGTAGTCCTCCAGTAAGATGGGGCAGATGGCCTGGGTAGGGTGCGTCATGTAGATGGGCCCGTCGTAGCCCACCATCTCGCTGAAGTAGGGGAGTGCCCCACAATGGTCCAGGTGGAAGTGGCTGGGGGGACGCAGCACGGGTCAGCCTGGGCCCACCCTACCCTAGCCTTCACCCCCGCTCTGGGCTTGCGGGTCACTCATCCCTTCATTCGCTGAGTGCCTACTGTGCATCAGACTCCGTCCCGAGGACTGAAGAGTCGGGAATGAGCAAACACAAAACTGTCTCCCTGGAACCCTCAGTCTGAAAATTTAGCAAGGCAGTAAGCGAACGGGAAACTGAACACGTTAGTGATGGCGATGCGCCTGCAAAACAATGCAAAGCCGCTAAGGAATCGTGAGTGGGGGAGCCGCTGGCTTTTCAGGTACTCGGGACAGGCCGAGTGGAGCTGCAGGTGAAGATGGCACAGACCCGAGGGCAGGCACAGTGCCTGGTGAGCCCCGACAAGGCACTAGAGGCCCTGCCGTGTCCGAGAAGAAACCACAACCACGAGGGTGAGGACGCTGCCTCCGAGGGGGGGCTTCTCCAGGCCTACGGGCCCCTCTGGCTGCTGAGGAGGACAGGGCAGGGCGGGGGGGACCAGTAGGAGTGCTGTGGCCATCCAGGCAAGGCCACCTAGACCAGTGGGTCATAAGATGCTGGACCCTAAAGGCTGGAGTCAGGGCAGACTCGGACCTCTGGAATCGCCAATAGACAGTGGAGTTTAAAGCGCCTGAGACAGTGAAGGCATGGGAGAGGGTGAAGCCTGGAGGGCCAGGTTCAGAGGGCAGGGCTGGGTTCAGAGGGCAGGGCCGGAAGAACAGGCAGAGACCAGGCCATGTGTGTGACCAGTAAGGGAAGCAGGGAGCAGATCCTGGGGCCGAGAAGACCCCTGAGGATCAAGAATGGTGCAGGCCCCTTGCCAAACGCTGCCGAATCCCAGTACGGGGGCTCAAGCCCCACAGGCACAGACGTGGGGCCCACCTGATGATCACACAGTCCAGGAAGTCCGTGAGGCGGCCATTCTGGGTGATGTAGGAGAAGTCAGGGAAGCGCCGCTGGGAAGGGCATGAGGGCATCAGGCTGCGGCCGTGGTCTCCAGGCAGCATGTGGGGGCACCCACACCCCAGTGAGGGGCTCCCAAGAAGTAGGATTCTGCATGCAGACTCAAGGCCAGGCTGGGCACTCCCACCCCGCAGGTGGCACCAGGACCCCTGGCTGCTCACAGCATCCGGAGAGGCCGAGGTCCTCCCCAACCTCACGGACAGATTTGAGCTGGAAGCTGAGACCACCCTACAGGACCCTGGGGCTGGAACCCAGTGCAGCACAAGGGGACCTCCCCATGCAGGGACTCATGTCAGCCAGGCTCACCCATCCCTGCTCCCTGCAGGGTACTGCCATCCAGGCATGACCACTGCTGCCCACTGCCCCACTGTCCCAGCTCCGAGGCCCAGGGTACTGCTGTGGACGGCCCGCCCTCCCGACCTCTGGGCCTCCTGCCCAAGGGACTCACATCGTCATTGAAGCCCATGTGCATCCCACAATCCAGCATGACGTTCTTGCCCGCAATTGACACCAGGATGCAGCTTCGGCCCACGTCCTGGCCAGCCCCTACTCAAGAGAGGGCAGGTGAGAGGCACTGCTGTGTGAACAGACACTTGGGCTAAGAAGCAGGGCCATCTCCACTCACAGGAAGGGGGACACGGGACCAAGCCCCACGCCACCATGCCCAGGGCTGAGGCCTGCAGTCCACACGCCCTCCCCCGCTAGCTTCCCCTGGCCTCTCAAAGTGGCTGAGGCCTGCTAGCTGAGTAGTGGGCACTGTGTGGTGGTCCTTGGTGCTCAACAGAGACAAGTGCTGGTCTGTGGGGCTAAGACCTCAATCGGGGTCACTCCTGGGCTGTGGCTGGACCCTCAGCGGAGCTGCAGACTCATGAGGCTGCCTCCTCCAGGATCTGTCCCCAGGCAGGCAGGGGCCTGGGTGCCTACTGGTGGTGCAGCTGTGGAGGGATGCCATGCAGCCTCAGCCACGCCACAGGGAACGCAGTGCCAGCAGTCCAGCAATGGCCAGTGTAGGCAACAAAAACCCCACACCACTGCACACACCGTGCAGCCCCCAACACGGACCCTAATCTGCAGCCCTCCCATACTCCTGACAACCAAGCAGCCCTGCTCAGCTGCTCCAGCCAGAGGCCTTGGTCAGGCAAGGCACACTCAGCCCCTCATGTGGCCTGGGGGCCCATGAGGAAAGGGCCAGGGCCTCTGCACCTCTGCTCCCGCCTGCACCTGGGCAGGAGTCTGACGGCAGTGAACGGCCTGGTTTTCCCCTTGAATCCCACCCACCTCCCTCTGCCAGCCACCTGAAGTGTCCAAAGCTAGTACCATACATCAGGGTGACGGGGCCAAGGGCCTGCCTGCCACAGATGGGGATCTCGAGTTCTCTTACAAGCTTGTTCTTGCCCCTGCTGGGCTCTCTGAGGCCAGGGTCTCAGCTGTCTCCTCCCTCTGTACCTCCTGCCCCAAGCCACGCCAGGCTCACAGAGGCCCCTGACATCTGTGGGAGGGGAGGGCTGCCCCTCTTTCCAGGCAAGGCCTGAGGCCACAGAGGCACTCGTGGCACACAGCCCCGAAGTGTGGGGCCCGGGTTGGTTTTCCGAATTCCAAAGCCCAGTCCTTAGGCACTGGCAGTCCTGCCTCCCAACAGGACCCACACCGATCCCAGGGAGGAAAGACGGCACAGGTGCAGGAACAGAGCCTGGAACTAGAGGATGGAACAGGGCTCAGAAGACAGAGGAAGAGCACCCCCGTCTGCAAGGAGACTGCTGGCAGACAAGTAAACGAGGCATCCCGAGCATGCCAGACGGAGGCTTCTGTGACAGGGAGAGCAAGGTAGGAGTACAAGGAAGCCCTGAAACTTCCAGAACCAGGATAAAAAATTCCCCCTGAAAAGCCAACATCTGAGCAGGGTGGGGACGGACAGGCAGGGTGGAAGAGCAGCCACACAAAGGCCAGGGCGTGGGAGTGACCCCAAGGACACAGCACTGGCCCAGTGACCATGGAGCCCGAGAGGTGGTACCTGGTGCAGGGAAGGGTGAAAACGGGTTCTGCTTTGACGATCCCTGGGCTGAGGTGACTTGAGAAGATACCCAGGTACAGGTCTGGGTGACTGAGGCCACAGGAAAGATCAGACTGTCCAGACAGTGGGCAGAACAGGCAGCCAAGAGGCCAAACGGGAAAAGGGCAGGCTGGGAGGACCCTGCAGAGGCCTCAGAGAGCAGGGGAGGGCAGCAGAGCCCACACTAACAGCTGTAAAATGCTGCAAAATGGGGTATGAACTCTGACCTGGCACGCCGGGGTATTCAATGCAGCTGTTAATAGCACAGTAGGCCAGGCGTGGTGGCTCACACCTGAAATCCCAGCATTTTGGGAGGCCGAGGTGGGCAGATCACAAGGTCAAGAGATCAAGACTATCCTAGCCAACATGGTGAAACCCCGTCTCTACTAAAAATACAAAAATTAGCTGGGCGTGGTGGTTCGCACCTGTCGTCCCAGCTACTCGGGAGGCTGAGGCAGGGGAATCACTTGAACCCGGGAGGCGGAGGCTGCCGTGAGCTGAAGTCACACCACTGCACTCCAGGCCAGTGACAGAGACTCCATCTCAAAAAAATAAACAAACAGCACGATGTCCCTGCTGGGGCGGGTTCACCCTCTGAGGAAGCACTCGCGCCATGGAGAAGGACATGAGTCCTGTCCAGGTGTCTGTGCTGGAAGATGCCCTCGCTCTCCTGCCCAGTGGAAGGCCCAGGTCCCAGGACAGCACACGGCGGCATGTATGGAAAAGCCGGGACATCAGGAGGGCTGGCCAACAGCACGTCTCCCCGGTGGTTTCTGAGACCCTGGATTTGGAGTAATTCTTTCCTTCTTCGTATCGTTCTGAACTGTACAACTTTTACCTTTTTTTGAAATAAGGTCTTGCTGTCGCCCAGGCTGGCGTGCAGTAGCACCATCATGTCTCACGGCAGCCTCCACCGCCTGGGCTCAAGCGATCCTCCCACCCCAGCCTCCCAATAGCGGAGACCACAGAGGTGAGCCACCACACCCAGCTAACTTTTGCATTTTTTTTTTTTTTTTTTTTTCGGAGCAACAGGGTCTTCCCATGTTGGCCAGGCTGGTCTTGAACTCCTGGGCTCTACCGATCCTCCCACCTTTGCCTTCCAAAGTGCTGGGGTTACAAGTGTGAGACACAGTGCCCAGCCTGTTAGGGCTTTTAGGAGTATGCATTTGCATTTTCTAGTATCTTTTTTCTACTGTCTTTTCAACGTTTCAAAGATCAAGCGGAACAAGAGGTGAACTGACAGTTGATTTAACTCAGATGTGAGCACAAAGGGTGGCGGACAGGAAGCGAGAAGTGAGGAGGCAGAAGCGGGGCTGCGGGACTGGAAGGCTGAAGGGCCTGGGGGACCGAGGGGCTGAGAGGGTGGGGACCGAGGGGCTGAGGAGCTGGGGGGCTGGGGGGCTGGGGGGCTGGGGGGCGGAGGGGCTAAGCAGCTGGGGGCGCCGGGGCTGACGAGCTGAGGGGCTGAGGGGCTGGGCGGCGGGAGGCC
>CAUYLG010010888.1:0-24198 GCA_963573385.1 Cacajao melanocephalus | reverse complement strand
GGTTCAAGCAATTCTCTGGCCTCAGCCTCCCAAGTGGCTGGGATTACAGGGGCCTGCCACCACGCCCAGCTAATTTTTTTTGTATTTTTAGTAGAGAGGGGGTTTCACCATGTTGGCCAGGATGGTTTTGATCTCTTGACCTCATGATCTGCCCACCTTGGCCTCCCAAAGTGCTGGGATTACAGGCGTGAGCCACCTTGCCCGGTGGATTCTAGGAATTCTTTCTATATTCTGGATACTAGTCCTTTGCTTATATACACAGAAGATCCTCTTGGGCGTGTGGCAGGTCCCCCACAGACATGAGCACCATATTCTCTCCTGGAATCTGCCTGAAGATGACTCGTGTGGACAGCAGGGAGCTCTGGTCTCTGGCAGGCAGGATGGGGTTGGCAGCAAATGTCAGAAAACCCCTCCTGACAGAGGCTTAGGTGAGGTCATGTTTAAGAAATAAATCAGAAGCCTGTATTTAAGAAATAGTCGTACTTCTCCCTGGTGTTAAAACCAAAAGACACAGCTGCCGTGTGCCAGACACAATTCCGAGGAGAACTACACACACCTCCTCCCTGGCCACAGGCAGGATGTCGGCCCCCAGGGGAGGCTGGAGGCTGGAGGCTGGAGGCGAGGACCTGAGGGCAGGCGAGGCCAGGTGAAAGCCCATTTTCTCTGGAAGTAGTTGGGCCTGGGTGTTAGGAGTCACCTGTCCTCATGAGGACCCCCCCCTTCTCCCTGAAAGAAGGTGGCAGCAGGTCACTCCCCACCCCGGGCAGCAGGAGGAGGCTGCACCTGCCGGGGCTCAGGCCCAGAGCGTCAGCCAGGGACACCACCACCCCCCTCCCCATCAGCAGCAGAGGCCCTCCCTTTGTCTCCGTCCTGGCGGCTGTGTGTGTCCTGGCCAGACGCCCCTCGGCCCCGCTCCACACTGCTGACTCTCCGCACGAAGACCAGGGGATCAGAGGGTGACCGGAGAAGGGGAGGCAGGCAGGGGGCCTGGGCTGGACACGCATCTTCCAGGAGGGAGGACAGATCACCCTCAGACACAGAAGCAGCAGAGTATCTGCCGGTGGGGAGGGCAGCTGAAGGGCGGACAGGACAGGACGCAGGCTGTGAGGGAGGAGCAGGGCTGAGGATTGGTGGGCTGGGAGGGCAGAGCTGCCACCCAGCAGGCTGGCGCAGGCCATGCCTCTCTGAATCTGGCCCCTGTGTGAGCTTAGTGGTGGGGGTCCAGGCACCCGGGCAGCCATCGGGAGACGGGGGTGGGGGCCTGTGTGGGCTGTAAGGAAGCCACTGGTCCCGGTGACCCCAGGGCTCAGGCCTTCCGCCTACACCAGCGTTTCTAGGTAGGGTGCCCAACCCCATCCTCCCCCCCTGACTCCAGCCGGCAGCCTGGCTCTACACCTTCTTCAAATCTGCAGGGGTCCTGGATGCCCTCCAACCCACCCAGGTCCAGCCTGCCAGGAAATCCAGGCAGAACCCACTGTGGGGGCACCGCCTTCCCAGGCACCGGCCGTGAGCCCCCATCTCTGTTGGGTCCAGAGCCCCCTGCCCACTGCATGTGTCCCCAGCAGCCTCCAGGGACCCCCATTAGCAATTCAAAACACCAGCCCCAGGGAATGGCTGGGCCAAGCTGGGGCGAGTGAGGCCAAGGACATCCCCAGAGTGATGAGGACCGTCAGTGGGATGCAGGGACAGCTGGCATGGCCACAGGCGACTGGGTAATCATATCTTACAGACACGGACCCACGGGTAAAACAGGAGCCACGCCCACAGAGACACAGGGGATGCTCAACTGTCCCCCACTGCCAAATACCCCCTGGTCACCAACGGATCCTGCCGTTGGGCAAAGCCGGTCAGGAGGACCCACATCAAGCTGCGGATAGGTGTGGGAAGGCGGGTGCTGGGGTCCTGCCCCTAATCCATGAGATGTGAGCCCTGAGCCCGGGGTGGTCCACGGTGAACCACGGTGGCCAAGGGGCATGGGTCTGTAGGCACCACGGGAGCCTTCCAGGAACATGAGTTCACGGGGGTCTCTTGTTTCTTTCAAGTGCACATCGGCGGCTGACAGTAGCAAACTAAATCCTCCGGGACGCAAACCCAGCACTCGCCCTACTCATCCTGGGAGTTTTCTGGGCCTGGGTGGGGCAGGCAGGGAGGGTCTCGGGCACATCTCACATCTCGGGGGCTGGTGGCTTAGAGGCCTCGGCCAGCTGCTCCTGCCCAGGGCTCTGGGCACTCAGAGGCCAGTCAGCTGCCCACACCTCAGGCCACGTTCCAGCCTGAAGCCCCTCATCTTCCCTCTCAAATTTGTGCTCTTAATTGCAGTCAATGCCCAGAAAGACAGCCCCTGACTGGCCGTGGCTGGTCATCTCCAGAGGCAAGAATGACGGCAGAGGGTCACGCAGAGGCAGCGAGGGGGCCGGCGGGGCATGGTGGGGGCCGAGATCCGTCAGCCTCCCCCCAATTAACGCCCAGCTGCCACCCTTGCCTCCTAAATTACACCGGCGGCTGCAGCCAGCCCGGACCCGCGTAAATCACGTTCTGACGGCCGCGCGTCAGGGCAGCGGCTCTTCCGCTAAGAGCAGTGTTACTGTCTCCTAAATCCCGAGGCCGTGATTGATGCACCTGCTCCGCACGTGCTGAGGCCACCATCTGCTTACAGGGAAACATAAACTTTGAATAAGCAGGTCCTGCTGATTTTAACTGGCCTAATTTATTGCTCACAAGTGGAGGAGCTGAGTTCGCAGCAAATTTCTCTAGCCACCCGAGAGCCCGCAGCCCGGCCCTCACGTCCGCGATGGGAGCCTGATAAGGTCACCGTCAGCAGCGTCCTCGAGGCGCCATGCCAGCCACCGGCCCCCAAAAGCACCAGGGAAAAGAGCCCCCCACCTCAGCGGAGTGCCTCCCGTGGGGGATTTATTTCTGAATTAAACACTCCCAGCCCACGGAAGCCTATTCACTTTCACAATCAGCTTTCTTCCCAGTTGTGAACACTCTTTCTAAAACTTGTGCATGATTTTAATTACAGATAAGTTTCTCTTTAAAGGCCGGGGCGTTCATGCCTGGGTTGCTAAGCTGAATTCGATACATCGCGGCGTTAACAGTGTCCGGTGGAGGTGCAGGCCGGGCTTGGCTGGGCACCTGGCTGGGCCCAGGCAGCTCCAGGGTTCCAAGCACTCCTTGGCTCAGAGGCACTGGAGGGTCCCACCAGCTTCCTCCACCCTGTTGCCCTTGGTCATTGGGGGCCCAGGAAAAGTCTTCTGTCCAGCTCTAGGCCCCACGAGGCCATAGCCCAAGAGAGTAAGCCGAGCAGCGTGCAGCGGAGACCCACCAGAATGCGCCCCCTCAGCCCACGCTGACCAGAGCGCACCCCTGCGGCTGCAGCAGCCCTGGGTGGGGAATGTGTCCGAGCTTCTGCAGGGGGAGGCTTCGGGGGGGTGCGCACAAGGGCAAACAGGAGCCAGGGCTGCTGGGGCTCACCCTGCAGCCAGCTCTGAGCCGTCTCCTCCAGGAAGCCTCCCCTGACCTGCCCTTCCCCAGCCCTTCCTGGGTGTCACTGCTGCCTGTGGCTGCTGGGCCTAGGCCCTCCCCCGACAACGGGCCATACCCAGAGCCTCTCGCATCATCCAGGTCCCCAGCCCTGGCATAGAGCTCTGAAAAGCCACCCCTCACACCCCAACAACTGAAAAAAGGCCCAGGACAGCCACACCTGCTTCCCCTGGGTGGAGGTGCTTGGAACCACAGCCAAAGACGGACTGTTCTCCCTGCACTGGTGAGCACTTGTGACACACGGTGTCTGTGACCCCAAGGTCCTGGGAGCCCTCTAGAACCTCCTGCAGGGAGCATCAGCGCCTGCCTCGTTGGACTGAGAGGAGACCTGGTTCCACCCACCTTCCCAGGCTGGACACACTTGCCATTTCTGGAAATGCAAGAGACGCATTCAACCAGTGTGCTGCAAGAGGCGTGAGCTGGGGATTGGGGACACAACCATCTGCAGCACCGGACAGGGAAGGGAAGCTCCCCCAGGGCCCTCCCCACCGTGCTGGATGGGTGGAGCTCAGGTAGGGGGTGTGTGTGTGTGTGCATGCGCGCACTGCGTGTGAGCATGCACGTGGGTTGTGTGGGCATGTGTGTGCATGTGTGTCAGGTGCATGTATGTGTGCGTGTGCGTGTGCATACATGCGTGTGCACGTGTGTCAACATGTATACATGCGTGTGCATGCATGTGTACGCGTGCAGCATGTGTGCGCATCCATGCCTGTGTACATGTGTGCGTGCATGTGGATACGTGTGCGTACACATGTGTGCGTGTGCATGTGTGTGTGCGTGTGTGTTTGGTGGAGCCACCTGGAGCCAGGCAGCACCCAGGAGCCTGAGGCTGCCCATAGGCATGGTGACATGTGGGCTTTCTGTCTGTGGGTTTGAAGGAACATCTTTCTATCCACAGAAGAAGGAAAACCAAAGCCGAGCCACAAATACTTTCCAATCAGTTCTCTTTTTTTCTTCTTTCTTTCTTTGCCTCATACTGAAATACAATCCAAGCAGATCCCTTCAGTTCTCAAACGGAGGCCACAGGCTGGGCCAAGCCTTGTCTCAGGAGGTCTCTGCAGCATCCGGCGTCCGTGTGATTTTTCAGTGGTAAATGAAACTGCCAAGGCTCGGCTGTGTTGCTTGGTTTTGCCGTCATAACTTTAAATCCCATTATGATCACCTCATTTTACAACATGCTTTGGCCCTGGGATCAATATATCAAGAGGGCCCAGCGCCGGTTATAATCTGGCCAAGACTCTAAAGTGGGGCCTCTCCTGCCCCTCAGGTCACGCTTGCCCAGAGTGGGGGCTCCCCAGGGCCCAGCAGAATCCAGGAAAGGGACAAAAGAGGGGAAGCCGCGGGGCAGGCACCGAGGGGCAGGCAAGCCCCCGAGCCTCCACCCCGCGCCCCCATGGCTCCCCAGCGTGTTACAACAAGCGGGCCCCAAGAGCCTGGTCCCCCTCCAAATTGCTCAAATGGGGACCAGTGCAGACCTCAGCACCCCGTCCTCTTACGCAACAGGACCCGCAGACTCCTGCATACTTCCAGGGTGAGGCAGCCCCATGTGGCTGCCACAGGGACCCAGCTCTTGCCTTAGCAGATGGGAGATGTGGCCAGCACCCAGGCAGGTGCTGCAGGGTGGTGGGGCAAAGACAGCATCCCTGGCTCTCACTAAGGCCCTCCCCATGGGCTGGGGCCCCAGAAACCCACAGGGGCACACAGTGGAGCCAAATGGAGTTAGTGAAGACACAGGTTCGCTTTTGAAGAAACAGGATGCCAAGGGCATTCTCTCCCATTTCTGAGGCTGGACCTTATCAGTGGGCAGAGATGTCCAGAGTCATGGCCTTGGGGCGGACACCCCGGTGCCTCTGACCCTGACATCCCACAGGTGTGTGACAGCCAGGCAGCCCACCCCACTCCAGCCAGAAGAGCCGTGGGGACCCAGGGGCCTGCCTGGAAAATCAATCAGTGCATTGGCCCCACCAATTTCCAGGAGCATGAAGCCATTTTTTGCCCAGCAGGGCACTAATATCCAATGCGGCAGAAAGCAGAAAGAGGCCATGTGGAGCCCCGTAGGGATCCTCACCCTTCCCAAACAGCACAGGACCCCAGGCCCATCCTGCAGCTTTCCTGTTACATCTTGCTTGGGAGGGTGGTGGCGAAAGGCACAAGGCACATGCACATGTACACACAGGTCACGGCGACTCATGCACACGCCTCGCACACAGGCCACAGCGACTCATGCACATGCCACACACACAGGCCACGGCGACTCGTGCACACGCTTCATATACAGGCCACGGCAACTCGTACACACACCACACACACAGGCCACAGTGATGCCGCACACCCACGTTCATGCACAAGTCACGCATACAGGCCACGGCGACTCGTGCACACACCACGCACACAGGCCACGGCTACCTCACACCCACACTCATGCACACGCCTCCACGAGGCACCCCCAAAAGCCTGTGTGCCGATTAGCCTGTTGCACATAGCAGCCCTGGCCTGCCTTGCTGGTCTGGGGGCATGGGACCCCTGTCCCAGAGGCTCTGCAGAGGCCAGGCCTCTGCAGGTCTGCTGTGGTTGGGGCTGGGGGAGGAGGGGCCCAAGCCAGTCGGTGCCCCAACTCCACACGTAGATCCTACATCCAGCGCAGGTCTCCAATACCTGTCTGGCCCCACCACGCCTCCTAGGGCTCATTTGGGGTCTGCAGAGTGTTTTGTGGGGCCCAGCCCAGCCCAATCCAGCACAGCAAGGACCTGAGCCTTCCCTTCACAGATGAGGCAGGAGGCCCAGGATCACAGCAGGATGGGGCTACCTCCCGGCCACGCTCGTGGACACACTGGGTGCAGACCCCAGGGTAGGGGATCGGCAGTCTCTGACTGGACAGTGCGACCCTTTGAGCCAAGGCTGGCGGGACCAGGGCCCATCCACTGCCCTGCACCGCAGGGGATCATCCACCACAGGCCCATCCACCTGGATCCACAGGGCCACACACTGCCCTGTGCCACCATCTGGAACCCGGGGGCCCCAAGCAGCATCAGGCCTGCTGTGTGCCCAGGGCTGGTGAGCCGGAGCCACCGGTCCAGAGGCAGTGAAGGGGCAGGAGGCAAGCTTCGTGCCGGGACGTGCAAGTCCAGCAGCTGGGAGAGTCCAGGTGTGGCCAGGGCAGTCCCAGAGAGACAGGAGGGCCTGGGCAGAGGCTGTTGGGGACAGGTCTATGCTGGAAGGGGAAAGGCCAGGGCACCTTGAGACTCAGATAGCCCCTTGGGGTTGCTGTGACCCCTCCAGCCCAGTCTGCCTGAGGGGACGCCTGATCCCTCGGCCACACCCCTGACCCCCGGCAGTCCTCCTGGGTCCAGGGAGGTACTCACTGGTGCACCTCCCCCAGCCTCACCAGTGCTGGGAAAGGAGAGGCCACACGGAAGTGCTAACAGGTGCCCAGCCAGAGCGAGGGTCCCTGCAGTGGGAGGTAGAGGCGGGAGGGTGCAGGGACATCCACCTTGTGTTCCCGGACCAAACTGAGGGTGGGGCTGCTGTTTCTCACGGCCCAGTAACGAGATGCAGATGCACTGGGAGGAAGAGAGTTTTTATTTCTGTAACCGGCCACCGGGAGAAAGCCGGGAATTATTGCCAGACCAACTCACAGCGACAATTTTCTAGCGCTGATACGCCTTCTCAGCTACATGGCTGCGTGTAACTGTGCATTCATCTAACACATAAGTGATCCACTTCTTCTCACCTATAATTAAGGTCTGAGTCCTGAAGACCTTCCTCTGGAGCCTCAGTAAATTAATTTAATCTAAATGGGTCCAGGTGCCGGGGGGATCACCCTCATCCTGTCTCCTGCTAAATCACGGAGATTTGAGGAGTTCCTTCAGACTCCCAGTCTGTGGGGGCGTTTCTTAAAACCCTCAGTAAAATGTGTTTAATCCTAAACAGGTCCTGTTAAGAATTCCTTCGTTATCTTGTCATGCTTTGAAGCCCAGGAGAGGCCTGGGCAAAACTCTGGGTGGGCTTGTGTTACCTCCCAGCCTCTGTATCACAGGACCGGCTTTTAATCTTTCACTTTGCTGCTCAGTCGGTGCTGAAACAAGTGTTGTGGGGGCCTGCGCTTGTGAGACCTGGCCTGTCGCACCTGGGATCCTTGTGTAGTCCCCAAAGTCATGCAGGGACCGGACCCACAGATGTGAGGCCACGGGGAGAGCCCAGGGGATGAGAGGCCCGGTGGCCCTCCCACGGCCCAGGGACCAGGGTGGCCTCAGCCCCAGAAAGACCCAGTGCTGGTGGGCGCGCAGCCCTAGGCCCCGCCTCAGCTCCCAAGGGTGGGCCGGATGCACTGCCCAGGCAGGCCGGGAGCCCCCACAGCCGCCGCCTTCAGTGATTTGGAAGTGTAGAAAATGGGATTATCCAGGAACAGATGTGCACAGCGGGGGTGAGATGGAAAGCCGGCCGCTGTCCCTGCCTTTGATTACCTCTGATGGCCCCGCTGTCCACGCCCCCCCAGCGCCCAGCTAAATCCAGCCCCAGCCCCCCCAAGCCGGGGCCTCATTGAAATTGAATTGATACTTTGTGAACTTCATTTGTGAATAATGTGATCTGACAGGGACAAATGTGACGGGGAATTGTTTTCAAACCTCCTCCAAATGGAACTTATTATCGGGTAAATACAGATTCCTTTGTCTCGGGCAGCTCCTTCCACCCCTGCGTCCTCAGGCCTGAATATGTATCGCCCTGGAGGTAATTGAATTGATGATGCTGAGGGTAGGGGCCTGGGTGGGGCCCTTCCCAGGCCGCAGGTCCTCTGGCTGCAGCAGTGGTGGCCCTCGGAGGCCGCCTGCCCGAGCACACACCGGGCCCTGGGCTGCGTTGGGCCTCAGATGTCTTACATATTAATTTCCCACTGCAGAACATTGCCGAGCGCAGCTCAAACCCAGTTAGCTGGATTGATGAAGGTGGCAAAAGGATACGACACACGCTGATTCCACCTTTTCAGCTTCGATTAGCTCCGGCCGGGAGTCTGTCCCGTCAGAGCTCCATTACACGGCCGAAGAGAAATGGGGAGGGCCGGCCGCAACAGGGCCCAGGAAGGCTCAGTGCCGGGCCATTATCCCAACTGGCCGCCCCTGAGAGAGGCAGGTGGGGCCCGGGGCATGGCGGAAGCAGCTGTGAGCCTCAGACGCACACCCTGGATGGACAAGTCCATGCCTGTGGCCGCCCCTCCCTGTCCGCAGGCATGGGGAAGCACTGTCCATGGTCAGGCCCCAGTACGCGCCCCGTGGCACATCCCACAAGACCCCGGGGACTCCCTCTTCCTTCCAGGACACCTTCTTGGCTCAGGCTTGCGCAGGCCTTGGGGTCCTGGCCCCCCGACTTTCAGCCATGCAACACTGACGCTGGGGTCACAGAAAGCCCCTGTGTCTGCCCCAGTGACTGCTAATGTCCCCCTATTTAAGCCTCCAGATGACAGCGTGAGGAAGGACAAGGACCTGCAGTTTACAGACGAGGAAACTCAGAGCTATGTGGGTGGGGGCCGCAGGCTGGGGGAGGGGCCCTCAGGGCACCCGGCAGCCCTCACACCGCAGCCCCCACCCTGCCTCCTCCTCACCAGCCTCACCGCGCCTGATGGAAGAGAAGAATGGAAAGGTCTGCCCTTGGCCACTCACCCTGGAATGAAGGCCCCTGGAGCAAGCGACTAGAAGAAAGCAGAAGTGACGCAGGAGGGTCCTGGGGCCCCGCCCCCGCCCCACCCTGGCCCTGAGAGCCCTGTCTGTTCCCACATCCCTGAAAACACCACTATTTCAGGCCTTTCCTGGGGACTTCCCGTGCAGACAGCGGCTCCGAGTCGGCCGCGTGGAGTCAGCGTCTGTGTTCTCAGAAATGCTGCGGGTCCCTCTCCGGGGACACGGGGGTCTCTGGGCTTGCACTTCGGGGGCCAGGGCCTCCTGACTCAGCTCCTGGCTCAGGGATTCTCAGGCTCGATCGTGCTGTTCCGGCTCAGCCCCCAGCAGGTGAGAGCAGAATACAGAGCAGGGGCCACACCACACATCACCGCCTTGCGCCCCTCCGGACCCCACGTGGGCGCAGGCACAGGCAGACCCGAGGGGGCAGCCCAGGCCTGCCCAGCTCGGGGCCCTTGCCCCAGGAGAGATGCCCTGAGACCCGGACATACCCCAGGCTGCAACCTTGGCCCACACCTCCAGCAAATCCACCGCAAACCCACAGGAGCCAAACGAGGTTCTGCAGCCTCCGAAGGACCCCACTCCTCTGGCAAATCCACGGGCCCCAGATGAGGTTCTGCAGCTGCCAGAGGACCCTGGAGGACCCTCACTCTATCACCTCACTTCCTCCTGGCCTCACTGACTCAGTCACTGCATCTATTTTATTTTAGTTTTTACTGGAAGCAAAATTCACATAACCTAAAAGTAGCCATTTTACACAGTACATGTATGTGCATGCCAGTCACCCAACACCAGTGTGCAATCCCACCTTCTCATCTTCACCCCAGTCAGAAACCCCTGCCTGCAGGGCCCACGCCTGCCTCCCCGCCCCACCCACCTCCCCTGGCCCAACACCCACCATTCCGCTGTCCGTCTCTGTGAATTTCTCCTTTCTAGACACGTCATGTGGCCTTTGAGGACTGGCTTATTTCAGGGCTGAGCACAGGGTCCTCAGGGTCATCCACACAGTGGCGTTAGGGCATCCTTCCTTTTTAAGGATTTTTTCCTGAAGAATGGGGAACATTTATAGAGCATTCTTCCCGGCGTGGACATTTCGCTTCCTCCCCTGGCACAAACATTCCTCATCCTTGCCGGGTGGACACTCCGCCTTCTCCCTCGTTCCTATGGGCAGGGGTGCTGCTTTGCCTGCCCCGCCTGGGCGCTGTGAGTGGGCTGCAGGGACTGGCAGTGGCACCAGCCTCCCTTTCTCCTCGGGGCCTTTGGGAGACATGCAGATGCCCCGGCCGCGGCTGAGTGGGGCAGCCTCGTGGCTGGAGCCTGTGACCAGCTCCGCCTACCCACACTCCCCCCATAGGCCCCCCGGGAGTCACCTTGAGGGCCTGCCAGGGCCAGAACCGCCAATGTGGATGTGAGCCTTGGTGTTGCCCCTGGCTGTGCACTGCTGGGGCAGCTGGAGGGTCTGATGTGTGGCCCCAGGGCCCTGGGGTGACCTGATGAAGCCCCTCCAGCCCCCCAGGCAGGAGCATCACCCCAGTGCAGTGCATTCCAAGGCTGTTGTTTTATCTTACAAACACGGGAACCAATGGCTTAGGAAATTGCCAAGATAATAAAGATTTTTACGCGGCCTTCACGCTCTGTACTCCGACTCGGTGGGGCCTCCATGGGGGACCCAGGGACAGCTAGGCTTCCTGGAGCCCGCGACTTCACTCTGACTCGCGGATGCGGGGGCTAGGGGGCAGAGGGAGGACCACCTCTCTGACCTATAAGAGGAGACATGAACAGTGGCCACAAAAATGGAACGTTTGTCCCACTCAGCTCTGCACATGTGGCGGAATCTGTCCTGAGCCCTGAGCAGGCCTGACCCCAGACCTTCCCGACTGGCCATCAGACAGGGAGGTGGGTGCTGCCAGGCCCTGGCCTTCAGCCAGATGCCAGGCACAGGCCTGGGAGCCAGTCAGGCTGGGACAAGAGCAGGCTTTGGCGGGGGGTGGGGGTCACCTGGGGTGCCTTATGGCTCTATTTGTTGCGGGGATGGCCTGAGGTGCCTTAGGGCTCGATTTGGTGGGGGGTGGGGGGGTTGCCTGAGGTGCCTTAGGGCTCAATTTGGTGGGGGGTGGGGGGGTCGCCTGGAGTGCCTTAGGGCTCGATTTGGTTGGGTGCTTTGTCCCTGCAGCTTTAGAGAAGGAGGCAGGAATTCAGGGCGTGGCAAAGCCGCTAGGCATGCATTGAGGCAGCTCCAACCCGGGGCAGCTCCTCTGTGCAGTGCAGAAGCCAGGGTGTGAGCCACAAGGCCCCGAGGATCTCTTAGGTTTTATTGGCTGCTGACCTCCGGACCCCGAGGCCCAGTGCACAAGCCAGGGAGTGGCAGGCAGGGCCCCCATGAGCCTCAGGATCTGCTTGCTGTCCTTACAGGGCTGCAATTCCCATCTGAGGCCACGGGGGACGACACTGTGGGCCCGAGGTCACTGACCCAACCCCTTCTCCGGCCCTGAGCAGAGTTCAGGGCGCAGAACCTAAGGGGGGCGTGAAACAGTCGTGTCCCCGTCCCCATGGGGCTCACAGGCCTCATCATAAGCATGAAGAAGTTGGGGGGACGCGGGATGGGGGGAGGGGCGGCTGGAGACCTGGGGTTCCAAGGGCCAGCTGCAAATGGTGGCATCCTTTCAGCTCTTTCTGCAGAAAGGAGTCTGACAGCTGCTTGCAGGGGCTGGAGGGGCCAGCCCAGTTTGCCCTGACCAGACAGGCTGCTCCTGCCACTGCCGAGGGCCCTTCACCAGCGCCCGGTGCCCCCACCCTGCCCCCGTGTCTCCAGCCCCCAGTGCCCCCACCCTGCCCCGTGTCTCCAGCCCCCCATGTCCCCACCCTGTCCCCCTCATCTCCACCCCCCGGTGCCCCCACCCTGCCCCCGTGTCTCCAGTCCCCCCATGCCCCCACCCTGCCCCCCATGTCTCCAGCCCCCATGGCCCTACCTGGCCCCCCACATCTCCAGCCCCTGGTGCCCCCGCCGGGCCCCCGTGTCTCCATTCTGCTCAAGGCCCTGAAGGCAGAATCGACCACTGAGACAAGGCTGAGGTGGGCATCTGGGCAGCCGCAGCCCCCTAGCCAGGAAGCACTGGAGGTGCCGATGGGGGAGGGGCCGGTGTGTCTGCCAAGGAAGGTGGTGAGATCAGAGCGGGGCCAGGTGAGGAAGGGAGGGCTCAGGCCAGGCCAGCAGGGTCTTGGAGGGGGTGAGGAAAGTGGGGGGGGCGGGGGAGGCCCCATGGGGAGGCGGCAGAGGCTGGGGCTGGGGTTGTGGAGGGGAAGGCGCCGCCGCCACAGGAGTCTAGAGGCCGAGCTGGGGGGACTGTGAGCGATGGCCGTCGGGGCAGCGGGCAGCGCCAGGGTGAGCGGACAAGAGACAGCACGGGTGGGGGGACCTGGGGCTCTGAGTTAGAGGCTGTGGCTGAGCTCAGGGACCCCCCACCTTCAAAGCTGGGGCCTCTCTCAGAGGCCGGGACTGGACCCATTGGGCCAGGAGGTTTTCTGCAGTCATGTCTACGCCCTGTAGCCTGGGGAGGGGGCAAAGTGTGCCCACGGGGGTGGGCATCATGTTAAGGCAGCCTAGGGGTGGTCTCTGAGCAGAGCTGTCCTCCCGACCATCTGGGCTCCCACCTCCTGAGACAGCCCTTTTCTGGGTGTTTTGGCTGGACCAGAAATGTCAGGCAAGCTAGGCCGATTTCCATCCACATCCAAGAGGGCAGGAGGCTGCGTGAATGGTCAGGCAGACGAGTGGGAAGATGGGCGGGTGGCAGGTGAAAGGATGAGTGCGTTTGCAGATGCTCTGATGGATGGATGCAAGGATGGATGAGTAGATTGGCAGATGGATGGAGAGACGGCTAGCTGCATGGATGGGTGGCGGGTGACTGGATGGATACATGGAGGGATGCGTGAGTGGGTGGATTTATGGATTGTTGGATGGGTGGGTGGGTGGATAGGTGGATGGTTGAGTGGGTGAGTGGATGGATGGGTGGCTAGGTGGGTGGATAGGTGGATGGATGAATGGGTGGATGGATGGATGGGTGGGGGGGTAAGTGGGTGGATAGGTGGATGGTTGAGTGGGTGAGTGGATGGATGGGTGGGTGGGTGGGTGACATACAGGTAGTGGGTGAGTGGATGTGTGTGGTGGGTGGGTGGATGGGTGTGTGGTGGGTGAGAGATGGGTGGGTGGTGGGTGGATTGATGGGTGGGTAGGTGGATGGGTGTGTGGTGGGTGGGTGGATGGGTAGGTGGGTGAATGGCTGGGTGAGCGGATGTGTGGATGGGTGGGTGAGTGAGTGGGTAGGTGGATGCCTGGATGGGTGGATGGGTGTATTTGTGGATGGGTGTGTGGTAGTTGTGTGTGTGGTGGGTGGGTAAGTGGATGGGTGGGTAGATTCGTGGATAGGTGGGGGAGTGGATTGCTATGGGGAGTTCTCACTTCTTCTTGGGTGCACTGTTCCCCAGAAGGAGTCGTTCCAACCCCTCTGCTCCATCTCAGCTTGTAGCCCCTCCCATTTACACCCCCATCCCCCCGCCAGCCCAGGACTCACTTGTCACTGGATGCCACACTGCAGCGCCTATGTCCTGAGCAACATGGACGGGCAGGAGCTGGCTCAGCCTGGCTGGGCCCCCAGTCTTCAGGGCCTGACACCTTTCCCTTCCTCCCCTGGGCTGGAACCATCCTGACATGGCACCCGCCGCTCTGCCCCGACCCTTGTGGTGAGGCTGGGCCCGAGTCTGCTCCTAGAAGCAGATCCATTCTCTCCAGAAAGTCCTTGTGGGCAGTGCACGCCGTGAGACCTCCCAACCCCACTGCCCGCTTGACCGGGTAGTCACTGACATGTTGACAAGCAGTCGCCCCTGCCCCATTGTCCCCAGGAAGAGCTGAGGCAGGGGCTGCTGCGTCTTGAGGGGCAGCAGGAAGAACTGGGTCCGTCTGTGGGGCATTCCAGAACTGCACAGCATTTGCTGCTGTGGCGAGTCTTCAGTCCCTGGTACTTTGCTGACCGACCGCGTCTGGGCTGATCTGGCCTGTGCTAGGCCCAGCAATATGAGAATATGGCCTGTTTTCATTTCTACCTGGAAAGTGGACAGCCTGGGCCAGGAGGTAGGGGCCGGGGCACTCTCCTGCCTTGTGGCCCCTGCCGTGGAGCTGCGTGGCCCTGAGGACACCCCCAGGGATGGTTCTCGTGGGCCACTGCCACCGGGGGACCCCACACAGCTGGTGGCCTGGCATCTCGGGTGCAGGGCTGGCAGCTAACACGGGTCTCACTCCCGGCCACAGAGAGCCCACGAGGCCCAGCTCCCAGCAGGAATCACTCCTTCACTGAAGCACCGAGTCCTAGGAATGCCTCCCTCAGGCCACACCTGCAATGTTATTGTTGTGTGGATATTCTGTTGGGACAGGAGATGGCAGCTTTACTTCCTGTTCAATAAATATCCCCTGTGAGCGCCCTGCTGAGGGAGTGGCTGGTGGCCGTGGGCAGAGTGGGGACTCACAGTGGGCTCGGGGCCCCAGGACAGGGGGACCCACCCCAGGCTCTCAGCTGGCATCAGGGTCTCCTGCTTTATGACAAACTCGTCTCCAGGGACTGAGACCTCCTGCCCAAGGGCTCTGGATCCTGTGCAGACTTAGAAGCAGGTGCAGGACCTCAGAGGGCCTGAGCCTCGGGCTCTAAAGGGTGAATGGTGCCTTCACGCCATCGTCTTTCCTGAAACCGCAACGCTGCCATTCAGGACATTACCCAGCCCCCGTCTGATAGCCCATGGCTCTCCGGTTCATAACACAAAACCACACTTTTCATCAAGAAGCTCATATTCTCCAGATAATTCAAGAATCCACAGAGCAAATCCAGCACAGACTGTTTGCTTCCCAACACCCAGACACATGTGCCTGCAAATTCCTGATGTTATGAGGACCAGCCCCGGGGAGGGGAGGGGAGGCGAGACACCACCCCAGATAACCCCAGGGCACTGACAATCCACACCCGGCACCCCAGACTCACAACCCAGACAACCCCAGGGTACTGACAAACCGACAACCCACAGCCCAGACAACCCTAGGCAACCCCAGCATGCTGACAACCCACACCCTCAGACAATCCCAGACAACCCCACGCAACCCCCACCCCAGACAACCCAGGGGCACTGATCACCCACACCCCACACCGCAGACATCACCCCAGACAACCCCAGCATGCTGACAACACACACCCTAGACAATCTCAGACAACCCCAGGGCGCTGACAACTCTGCCCCCTGCTGACTGTGAAATGGCCGCCGTTCACACTGCCGGCTCCCAGGGTACTGCTGCTCCAGGTTGAAATTACACAGCTCTGGGTCGCTGCAGGACTCGGGACAAGTGATTCCGTCTCAGCTCCCCGTTGACCAGGACAGCATCCCCGTCACCCCGGGTTCCTGTGGTATCAGTAGCCAGTGGCCCACATTTCCTGAGCCCTCTTTCTGAGGCCAGACACCAGCCTGGATGGCTGGAGTGAGTCACTTCCCTCATTTGCACGAGGTCTGGGGGCCCCATGGCCACCTGGCCCAGGTGTGGGCACGGAGGCGGGGCTGTGGGGTGGCCACCCGGGCAGTTGGCCACAGCTGGCAGTCAGTGGTCCTGAGCTCAGGGACTCGAGGTACTGCATGACGTCCTCCAGCCCCTACACCAGCTTCCCCACTCAGACACAGGCCACCAAAGACAACTGCCTCATCTTCCAAAACAAACAGGAAACCCGTCCACACCTCTGTCGACCAAAAGAAGAGCTGCCAGAGTCCAGGGAAGCAACTTGCCCCAGCTTGCCGGGAGCTCACCTGGGTTTGCATCAAATGCCCAGAGTTCCGGAAAGCCTGTCCGTCCCAGGCAAACAGGCAGAGTGGGTCACCCTCCTGGGATCCACATTCACACCATCCCAGGTGGAGGCCTTGGCCCTGGGGAGGAAGGCTGGCCAGAAACCCCAGCACCCTGCCCCCCGCACCCACATGCGGACGCAGAGGCCTCTCAGGCGGTGAAAGGCTGCTCCTGAAGGCATTTCTGGTTTTTCCATTTATAAAACAGAGTGAGGTTATAAATCAGAAAAGTGTTTACAGGAGACACACAGCTGGTAAGAACAGCTCCGAGTGGCCACTGCGTCTCTGTGACTATTTCATCTTCCACGCCAACTTAAACACGAGAAAAAAAGGCTTTCCAGCCCAGGGCCCCGCTGCACGGCCCAGCAGATCGAGGGCATTTGTAATAATTCATAGACCTCACTTTCATTTTGCTGCCACCCAGGAATTACATTCCACTATCAAAATGCACTGGGACTGCCCGGCCCAGCCGCCCCGGCATGTTCAGACACAGGACGGGCGAGGACCCCACGCAGCCCCCAGTGGGCTGTGGCTCCGTGGTCTGGGCTGCGTGGCCGGGCGGCTGCCCCCTGCTGGACATACAGAGCACTGCAGGTGGCCCAGAGGGCCCATTTCCTCTGAGATGGCCATGGTGCCCGGTGAGAAAACGGGCTGGAGGAAGAGGCCGGAGGAAGAGACCGGCATCCCGGCCCCTGTGCAGTCACACCTGGTCCTCTGCGGCCCATCCTGTTCTTGGGATGCTGGCCGGGGGCACTGCCCCAGCTCAGGGGCACACAAGACCCAGGTGGGTGCTAGCGGGAAGGCTGGCTTGGTCGGGATGTTGGGGGGCCTGGGCCGAGGCCAGAGCCAGGATGGCCCCCAGGCGTGGTCAGGCCCTGGACCTTCCCTACTGCAGACCCAGTGGGTCCCACTCGCCTTCACCTGAGGCTCTGTCACCTGGGGGCAAGTTGAGGACAGAGTTGGGACTCCCCAATACTCCCCAATCTGCTCTTACCCACCCCCTCCCAGAACCCCAGGCAGGAGGGTAGGCAGGACCTGGGCAGGGCTGAGGGGCAGGTCCCTGGGGTGCTCAGAGTCCCACCCACTCACAGGCATAGGGCCGGGGAAAGCGGTGTCCTTCAGTGGGACCACCCCCTGGAGGCCCAAGGCCAGGGCCAGGGGTCCCCACAATAGGACCTGGAGGCCCCTCTGCCCCATCCCCAGATCCAGCCTTGGGTGTGCACGAGCTGATGGGGATGTGGAGGGCAGGAGGGAGTGGGGCTCCGGTATCCTGCACCACACGCCTGTGAGGGATTGGCAGCGGAGGATGGGGCAAGGCTTGCCCGGGGAGGTGGGGAGCACATTTCCGCAGCTGTGAGCTTCTGGGACAGCACAAACTGTAGGGGAGAAGAGCAATGGCCGGCAAGGCCCCTGGGCGGTGAGGGGTCCTGAGCCCAGGAGTCCAAATGCTTCGGGACACGGCAACAATGCCACTTCCTCCAGGAAGTCTCCCGGACTGCACTGCCCAACAGTGACGCTGACTGACCACACCTCCCCTGAACTCCAGCCCTGGGAGCATTACCCTCTAAGGCTCAGGAGGTTTTGGGCAAAGTCCCAGAGGCTTTTTAGGAAACAGCTGCTAACTGGATGGTGAATGCTGAAACACGCTGTTCTGCTGGAGGGCGCAGACCTGGGCCTTCACTGCAATGCCCTGCCTCTCAGGGCTGCACCTCCAGGCTGGATCAGTCCACGTGCCCCGAAATGCCCCTGCCAAAGCCCCTCCACCCCAAAAACAGAAGAAGGGGCCCGAGGCCACCCCTAGGCCCAGCCCCCGCCTCCCCTTGCAGGGCCCAAGCCCTCCACCGAGACCCTCCCTGGCCCTGGTGGGTCAGAGATCTCCCGGAGGCTCCAGGGAACAGAGGCGGGGACCACAGGCAGCAAGCGCTTTCTCGGGAGCGCGTGGGCGGGGCCCTGCAGACCCTTGGTTTTTTCTCCCCTTATCACCGTGAGCCGTTTTCATGGGATAGAGATACAGAGGAGCTCCCATTACAAAGCACCATTAAACTGTCGTCTGTGCAACTGTGTGTGAAGAGGCATGGGATAACGGTCAGGACTGCACACGCCTGAGTCGCTGGCCCCGCGCAAGGCCCCGCACTCCTAGAGAGAGGCCTTCCCTCAAGAGACAGGCCTGCTCCGGCACCCAGCACCACTGCCCACTCCAGCCAGCCCCCCAAAAGGACACACACTGCCTGCGCAGGACAGCCCTGGGGGACAGCACACCAGGCAGGCCCCGAGCCAGGCCAAAGGTGGTGGGAAGACCGAGGAACCATGAAGAACAGATGAAAGTCCAGGCCGGGGACGGGAGGGGCTGATGTCCTGAGAGGTAGCGCCACCCTCACATTGAGAGGGCCACACACTCAGCGCCATGGCCAGTGCAGGCCCTGGAGTCAGGCCAAGCTCCTGTCTGCCCCAGCCTGGTGTTCAGACCACAAATCCAGCTGCCACAGCAGTGGGGTGTAGCCACAGCCCTGGCGCTAGAGGGGAGCTGAGGCTGGGGTGGGGAGGCAGAAGCGTGGCAGCCCTAGACCCCGCCCCATCCCCAGGAGGAAGGACCCATCCTTGGAGCCACCGTCCCATCAGGGTGTCTAAGGGCCACGGGGATTTGGGAGCCCCAGGGGCATGGCTGGGGTGGACGCCTAAGGCTGGGAGGAGCTTCTTAGGGTCCCCAGGGCCCACCCCACCTGGCCATGCCCGGCCCACAGGTACTCAGGCCCCAGACCAGGGTTGACTCAGTAAAGAGGCTGGTAAGCAGGTCGAGGGTGGGAAGCGGGTGTCATGGCCCAGGGTCTGGCCATTCCAGGGATGGGGAACCACACCTTGGAGAAGGTTGGATGTGGTCAGGAGGGGCCGGGCAGCAGGGCATGGCTCCGGGGTGGGCACCTGTGGGCCTGGCAGGAGGGTGGAGCCACATCTGAGCAGAGCATGCAGAAGCCTCTGCCCCTGCCTGTGGGTCGGTGCACAAGAGGCCAGCACACACCGGGAGCAGCCAGGCGAGTACCCGGGGCTCAGGAGGTGGCCAGGCTTGGGGAGCAGGATGAGAGATCCTCCTGAGGACAGAGAAGCCCCAGCCAACCCAACAGACACCCCCAGACAGAAGATCCCAGACTGACCCCACAGATGCCCCCAGAGGGTCCCAGACTCATCCCACAGACGCCCCCAGACAGAGGGACCCAGACTCACCCCACAGACGCCCCCAGACAGAGGGTCCCAGACTCACCTAACAGACACCCCCAGAGGGTCCCAGACTCACCCAATAGACACCCCCAGAATGAGGGTCCCAGACTCACCCAATAGACACCCCCAGACAGAGGGTCTCAGACTCACCCAACAAACGCCCCCAGAATGAGGGTCCCAGACTCATCTAACAGATGCCCCCAGACAGAGGGTCCCAGACTCACCCAATAGACACCCCCAGACAGAGGGTCCTTAACTCACCCCACAGATGCCCCCAGACAGAGGGTTCCAGACTCACCCCACAGATGCCCTGACAGAGGGTCCCCCACTCACAGGCACCCCTTCATTTACCCAGCTATGACTGGTGGGCCTGGAGCCCAGGCCCAGGGCAGGTGCTGTGAAGACCGCACCCAGACCCAGGACTCCACACACACACTGGCCACACCCCTGCCCTGGGCATGACCTGGGCCAAACTGGGCAGAGACTGCTGTCCAGGCGGCTTGGTCTGGCAGCTGGAGTGCTGGGTGCTGGGCACCGCCTGACCCCCTCCCCACCGCTCACTCCCCGCTCTTGTCTCTGCTCCCCAAGAGTCAGTGGGAGGTGAGAGGAGAAGGCCTGGGAGCTGGCAGCCAGGGTCAAAGCCCAGCTCAGCCACCAGGCAGCCAGGACCAGTCCCTGACGATGCGGGTCACCTCAGCCAGCCACTGCAAGGATGGGGGCAAGGGTGGGGTCAGCACCAAAAAGGCCACTAAGGAAGCCACAGAGCCCAGGGCACAGAAAGCAGCAGGGAGAGGAACCGCCTGGCCTGGAGGAGGCAGTGAGCAGCCCAGGGAGGCCGTGGAGGGACCAGCGCTAGGGCCCCGCCGCAGGATCAAAGGCTGCCCAAGGACACAGATGCCTCCCCACTCCCGCCCTGGCTCAGTGACGCCTGCTCAGAAGTACAATATTTGTAGGGTCTTTTTCATAAAGGTCTTTATGGGTTTGGAAATTTAAACACCGCGGAGCCTGAGCTGAATTGGAAAGCAAACGTCTCTAAGCTTGTACATCTTAGAGGAAAAAAAATTCAATTAAGTGGGATTTTAGCTGTTTCAATAAAATTGGACTGTCCCTTTTCAAGATAAGAGCTCTCTGGCGCAGAAGCACCTTTATGCGCCGCGAGTATCCACGTCTCCTAAACGCGTAATCCCGGCTCAGGACACAATGCCCACAACAGCAAATCAATGCATAGTCGAATCCATTTGAAAATATAAAATAAACTAATATATGAGTGGAAAATTGACTTCCTATGGATTAAAAGCAGCACAAATAGTAGAAAAATCTAGCTTTTTAGCAAAAGGAAGCGGGTTCAGCGGCGGGGGTGTGGGAAAGGGCCCGGGCAGCCCTCCGTGCGTGGAGGATGGCGGGCGCAGGTCCATTCCAGCCAGGGCAGTGCAGCGTGCCCAGCCCGAGGCCCCAGGGCGCGGGGGCTGCCAGGTGGCACTGGACCTCGAGGCCCCCGCGATCAGTGCACATAAACGCTGCTGTCATAACCATTGACTGGAAGAGCTGATGGTGGGACTGTGTTGAAGGGCACCATAGCGACAGCCCTTGTGCAGGTGGCCGTGGCTCCCCTCCTCCCCGGCACGGCTCAGGGTGATGGCATGAGCTGCCTGCCCAGGGGAATGCAGGAAAGAAACCCACAGGCCCGAAAATACCTTCAACAAGGCCTTCTCCGCATCACCGCCCCCAGCCCAGGCGCCTGGGAGAGGACGCTAGAGGGGCAGCCTCGCCAGCTGGAGCAAGCATGGCGTGCACCATCCAGGAAGCTGCGAGGGACGGCATGGCCGGCGCACCCACCACAGGGCTCCCGGAGAGAATGCAAAGCAGCCCGATGAGGTTGTCCGGGGTCTCCACCAGGCCCTGCGCCTCCCCAGCTGCAGGACGGGAGGACTCCGCTGAGATCTCCAGTCTGTGCCGCCTCCACCCTCTGGTTCAAACACAGCTGGGCTCTCCCCTGAGCCCCCATGACCCACAGCCCCCTGGCCTGCGGGAACTCCTCCTCCAGGGAGCCCACTAGGCTGCCTCCTCAGAGCCTGCTCCCATCCCCTCCCCGGCTGCCAGCTCTCTCCCTGGTTCAGACCCCACCGGCCCCAGACATCCCACGCACAGCCGGGACTCTGTCTACGAGGCTGCCTCGCCCCCTCCCAGCAACCACCCCCTTGCCCTCTGTCTGATGGGGACCCCTCCTCACCAGCCCCGGTCCATCTGCCCATCACCTGGGTATGTGGTGTCTGGGTGGCCTTGGTGGGGCAGCCGGCAACTCTTCATTTGTTTGTGTTTCCGAGTATTTCCTCCAATTGGAGCAGAAGTGGAATCCATGGACAAAGCACCGCTCCCAGGTCCCAGCGGCTCTGAGGCTTCCGCCAACAGGGGAGGCCAGGAGAAGCCTCGGCCCCCACCCAAATCCCTGCCAGGCATCGGCCCGCCTACCGCTGCCCAGAAACCCACCTGGTCATGCACCCACCCACCCACAGGCTCCCAAACACACCCCCTCTCCGCTGTCTCCACCTGCCCAGTCCCTCTCCCACCCACCTATGCACCCACTTGCCCACTGAATCCCAAACCCACCCACCCGCGTGTCCATCTTTTCAACCACGGCACATCTGTCCACCAGACCCCCTTCTGTCTGCCTGTCCAGCCACAGCCCCACCATCATCCATTTATGCCCGGCTCGGCCGATGCCCGAGGCTGAATAACAAGGCCGTGGGTCCCGGCGTAGGGCCTGGGGCACAGAGCCCACCTGGCCTGTGGGGCCCCGGCCTTGCTCTACCAGTTCTGGCGCAGTCGCGTGAGCACCCCCGTGCCCGCTCCCACCTGGATCCACTCAGCAAACCCTTGTGAGCTTATGAAGATGACATGAGAGAGAGTCATCCTGGCAGCTGACACAGTGCCCACGGGCGCCACCCCAGCCAGGGGCTGACCCAAGCACCTCGTCCTGTGCAGGTCTCAGTGACGATGACACTCAAAACTAGACCAGCCACAGAGTCAACAAGGGCCAACCACCCGCGGGCTCCCCGCGGAGGGTGGTGCTCAAGCCGCCCCTGCCCGTGAGCGGGCGTCCGGGACAGAGTCGGGGATGAAACGAGCACACAGACACCACGGGAAGGCCCCGCCATGACACGGCAGCCGCCGCCGGAAACGGTGTGGTGGGGAGGGGCCTCTGCCCAGGGACTGAGACCCGGGGATGCTGACAAGGGCCAGTACTGGGTACCGCTGGGGATGACGCCATTTCACCCTCCCCGAGACCCCAGGGAAGAGGTGTTCTTGTTGCACATTTGACGGAAGAGCACACTGAGGTCTCCAGGGGCGGCTGGGGTCCCCCAAGCCAGGGTCCCCAAGTCTCTTCCTGAGCCTCCAACCACCGTTGATCAGAGAAGCAAATCTGTCGGGAGCCGTCTCAGAGCCACAGAGCCCTGGCAGGGAGCCCCTGGCACTGCCCAGCCGGGCAGGCCCCACACCCCGCACGCCAGCCTCCCTGTCCCTGTCCGTTTGCCTCGGCCTGTCTCCCTCTCAGCCTTGCTCCCTGGGTCCCGTCTCTGTCTGCAGACCATCCTTCCCCTTCTCTAAGCCGCAGAGGCCGCCGCTGCCCGCGGCACCCGAGCAGCCTCAGCGTCCGCAGAACGGTGGCCCCGGGCGAGAAGCCGCCGTGCAGATCCCTGAGGCCTGCGCTGCTGACCTCGGTCTGCAAAAGCGTCTTTGCGTGTGAAGGAAGGCTCAAGTGAGACCCTCCAGGACAAGGGCAGGTCCCTGACCCACGAGGGCATCCTCCCGAGAAGGAACAGAGGCGCCAGGGAGCGGACAGCGACGACAGAGGCAGGGGCTGGAGTGGCCGCTCTGCTGGGGATGCAGAGGGTCGCTGCAGCCCCCATGACTTGGGGGAGGCAGGAGGGGCCCCAAGCCTTCGGGGGGAGCCACAGGGCCAGTACCAGGTTCCCCTGGTGATGCCAGTTGTGCCGGGTAAATCCCAGCTAGCTTCCGGACTGCAGACCACAGGAGAAGTCGGCTGTTCCCAGCTCGGCTCCGCCTCTGGGCTTCGTTCCAGCAGCACCAGAGCGAGTTCCAGTGGGGGCCGTCCCGTGACTGGACACAGGAACCCCAATAGAGTAAGTTCCCCTGGGGGCCACCCGGTGACTCCCCAGGCCACACCACACCTCATCCAGAGCCGCACCCCGCCCCACCCATCCTCAGGTGACGCCCTCCTCTGAGCAGGCTCCCTGGACTGCACCCCTTCCAGACCCTCCTCACTCCCTCCTTGCCTTTCCCCGTGCCCGTCTCCTGGCCTCATCTTGCTCCCTCCTCGTCTCCGGAGCCAGCTGCACCATGCCAGGCACCTCCTGCAGGCCCGGGCAGCTGCCAGGGCTGGACTCAGGACCGGCTCAGGACGGGGTCAGGACGGGGTCAGGACGGGGTCAGGACGGGGTCAGGACCGGGTCAGGACGGGGTCAGGACGGGGTCAGGACCGGGTCAGGACGGGGTCAGGACGGGGTCAGGACGGGGTCAGGACCGGGTCAGGACGGGGTCAGGACCGGGTCAGGACCGGGTCAGGACGGGGTCAGGACGGGGTCAGGACGGGCTCAGGACGGGCTCAGGACGGGCTCAGGACGGGGTCAGGACGGGGTCAGGACGGGGTCAGGACGGGCTCAGGACGGGGTCAGGACGGGGTCAGGACCGGGTCAGGACGGGCTCAGGACGGGGTCAGGACCGGGTCAGGACGGGGTCAGGACCGGGTCAGGACGGGCTCAGGACGGGCTCAGGACGGGGTCAGGACGGGGTCAGGACCGGGTCAGGACGGGGTCAGGACCGGGTCAGGACCGGGTCAGGACGGGGTCAGGACGGGGTCAGGACGGGCTCAGGACGGGCTCAGGAC
>CAUYLG010010886.1:0-55205 GCA_963573385.1 Cacajao melanocephalus | reverse complement strand
TTTGAGACAAGCCTGGCAAACATGGTGAAACCCCGTCTCTACTAAAAATACAAAAGTTGGCCAGATGTGGTGGTGGGCCCCTGTAGTCCCAGCTACTAGTGAGGCTGGGGCAGGAGAATTGCTTGAAGCCAGGAGGCCGAGATTGCGGTGCACCAAGATCATACCAGTGCACTCCAGCCTGGGCAACAGAGAGAGACTTAGTATATACAAAAAAAAAAAAAAGAGAGAGAGAGAGAGAGAGAGAGAGGAATATAAAACAGGGTCTCTGCCCTCAAAGGCTTTAACAAACCAGCTGGGGAAACAAAACCCATATGTAAGAGAATAAGTAAAGTTCACATTATTATTGTCCATGTAAAGGGTCTAATTTGTGTCCAGTTGGTTTTATCTGGGTAATGTTTTTTAAACAAGTACTAAGCTAGGCTGCATAATCTTTGAACTCTGTAAACATACAGAGTGAGAAAAATGTGACCTAGACTATAAACACATATCCCAAAACCAAGACTACAGCAACAGCAGCCAAAGTACCTCTTTCACATTGACAGTGAAACCAATGCAGTCACAAAGGGCCCCACAGTTGGGGTTTGATGCTCTGTGGTTGCTGCCTTGAAATTCTTAATAACATTATCTTTGAATATGGATTTTGTGAGTGAAGTCCAATGAGACAATGGAGCATGCACTAGGACCTTTGAGCTTCAGCTCCACGTGGCCCTCCTTCCCTCTAACTGCCCTGGACAGGTTCTCAGCAGTCTGCCCCAACTCCCTGTCATCCTCCATCCCAGTTATTTCTCCCTCTTCTCCCCACAATGACTGTCATCCTCTGATCCTGGCAGAAGCATGAGGATAACATAAAGAGAATAGAGTTAGGTGTCTGCATTCTGGCATCTCAGGATAGAACATGGTAGCAGCCCCTGAGCCCTGGGCTGACAGCACCACTGCCCACACATCTGTTGATCAGCCCAGCAGAGGCTGCATCTAGGTGGTAGGGACAGCCTCTCCCCTATCCCACTTAGATCCTGAGCACATTTCAGCCCTGAATTTAAAGATGCTTGAGGATTACCCATTTCCTGTGGATTGAGGCAGCACACTCAATCTCCATAGACCCTAGCCCCACTGAGTGGTACGGGCTCATGGCTGACAGGAGCAGAACCTGGTAAGTGACACACATGTCCTCGTTCAGCTGTGAGGATTCACACTCACCCCAAGAGTACCCCCTGCTCCATGCCTGGGAGGAATCTTCTCTTCCTTCTTCCACCTTTCTGAGTATGGTTCATATTTGACTCTTCTGGCCCACTAGAAGCAGAAAATTTTCTGTTCATTTGTGTATTGTGCTCTGATACTTGCATTTAAAACTGGCATTACACAATATAAAAATAAATGGAAATTTTGCACTACACATTTAATATCTAAATTTTTCTTGACTTAGAATGACATCAAATAGCAAACAAAAACATCAAGACAAAGTTGAGAGAGAGAAACACCATGGAAGGAAGAAAAAAGCTTCATACCTACTGATACGGTTTGGCTCTGTGTCCCCACCCAAATCTCATCTTGAATTGTAATTCCCATGTCTTGAGGGAGGGACTGGTGGGATTGGTTGGATCATGGGGGTGGTTTCCCCCATGCTGTTCTCATGATACTAACTGAGTTCTCATGAGATCAGACACTTTAAAAGTATTTGTCAGTTTTACACCCCCCCAACCCTCCCCTTTCTCTCCTACTTCACTGTGGTAAGATGTGGCCTGGCTTCCCCTTCACCTTCCTCCATGATTGTAAGTTTACTGAGGCCTCCCCAAGTGTGTGACTGTGAGTCAATTAAACCTTTTCTCTTTATAAACTACTCAGTCTCTGGTATGTCTTTATAGCAGTATGAAAACAGACGAATACACCTACCTTTAATGGTGCTTTTCCCCCTGATTTTTGACAAGGACTCCACATTTTTATTTTGCACTAGGCTTTACAAATTATGCAGTCAGCTCCGCAAACAAAAAGAGGAATTCTGTCTTTAAAAAGTTTACTGATTTGCAATTACGTCTATATAATTGCAAAAAGTTTAAAGATTCCCAGTAATTCCTAATCTCTTACTTTTTTTTTAATTTGCCACCTCATCATTTCCCTGAAGACTCCTCAATCTTCCAGAAAACCTGAGTTTTAATATCTGATTCTTGGAAACAATTGTTTCACTATCACTTGTACCATTTTTGTCAGTTATTTTGAATCAAAACTATTCACTAAATACAAACTAAATGGGAGAAAGAGAGCACCTAAAAGAATAAACAGTTTCTACTACACAATACTCTCAATTTGGGATAGCGGAGCCCAAATTGGCATAAAAATATATCCCACTAGGTGTCATAAGCTGAGAGAGTACATTAATACTCAGAGCATGGGGAAAAGATATTAAACATGCACAATCATGATTTTGCTTAATATATTTGTAAAGAAAAATACTATACAAATTATGGAACAAAACACTTGAAAGCTATGTATCATTAAGGAACCATGTGCTTACAATTTTGTATCTTGCATTCTTCGCTTAATCCTTAAATGTTTTTCCCAATGTGTCTACTATAATTTGCTTCTTATTTTCTTACTTTTGGATATTAGTTGTTTCTGGTTTTGTGCTTCAAACTCCCATATTTCAAATTACTTCCTTAGGATATATTCCCCTTGGGACAAATAATATGATATTGATTTAAAAAATCTGTATTTTCAAATTGCTTTTTTAAAAATGTTACAGAAATTTCTAGTCCAACAAACTTGAGCATTTCAGTGTCTTAGTCCATTTTCTGGTGCTATGACAGAATATCGAGGACTGAGTAATTTATGAAGTTTACTAGGCTCTTGCTTCTTGAAGCTGGGAAGTCCAAGAGCATGGCACCTGGCATCTGGTGAGAGTCATTACAGATGGAAGAGCAGAAGACAGAGGGCAAGAAAGTAAGTGTAAGAGACAACTAGCTTTTGTAACAATGCCACTCCCACAATAACTGAATTACTCCCACAATAACAACAGTAATCTATTCATTAGGGAGTAGCCTTCATGACCCAATTGCCTTCCAAAGGCTCTCCTCTCAACACTGCCACAACGGCAACCAAGTTTTCAATGCATAAACTTTTGGGGGACACATTCAAACCATAGCATACAGTATCTATTTCAACACTTAAATTTGTTGCCTAATTATCAATTAATTAATCATTTTCCAATTCATAAAGTAAATCATATCTTGTTTTAATTTGCATTTATTTGATTACTAGTAAGACTGAACATTTATAATCATTTTTAATATCTCTTTATATATGTCACATATATTATACCTTTACAAGAATTAATAGGATATTACAACATTAATTCTGGGCTTACATCCTACCAGCATAGCAATGCTAGTGAAAATAAATTCTCTTTCCCAAAGTGACTATCACTGGCTTGGATAGGACAACACACACACAAATTCTTGACCAGTCATCATGGGTAAAGATAGAGTAGTACCTTCATTTTCAAGGTCTTGGTCATATGCCCAATCCATTATGCTGGTGGATGGAGTCAGCCCTAATTGAGCTGGAAGCAACAAACATCACTGCTCAGTGCAAATTCCTGAAACAGACTCAGGAAAACTACACAGTCTTCTAACTTTAGACATCATAGCATATGGTGTTCAGTGTATTTCCACACCTTCAATTGGGTATAAATGCTCCTGAGCTAGAGGAAATTGTGGAAAAGCTTATCACAAAGTGACCATTTGTAAAAGACAGAATGTACTTGCAGATGATCAATTATCAAGTACTTAACCTCCCACATTCAAAAACTAATTCTTCCTTCTAGAACTAGGCATCTGTTAAAAGCAAGCATTGGATGAGATCTACTGTATACAGTATTTCATGAAAATATCAAGTTGTATCTTTAATGCATGTCCAAACAAAACTTACCTTGACACATCAGCCATTATTATCTTTTCCTCTGAGTAAAATTTGTCTGTATTGAAGTAGAACAGTAAAAACCTCTGTAAAAAAAAAAAAAAATGGAAAAGTATCTCTTAAGAGAGATCCTTTCAGCTTATAGTATTCAGAGAGATGTAAACCATGAAAAGTTGATTGAAATGAATTTTGAAATCTTAAGTTTAACAACGCAGAGAAGTATACAATAAAAAACTTCTCTAAAAGTGTAAACAAAAGGAGTGATTACATAAGATTACCTCTTGGTTATTTGGTCTTTTTAGTATACTCTTTCTGCTTATATTTTGATCACAAAAAGATCAAGCATCACGAAGCATCAATTGTTACTTACATTGGCCCTGAATTGTAAGTTAGTATTATGTTCTTCCCTTCTATTTTTCACTGCCCTTTTCATTGCTGTAGGGAGTGGGGAGGTGTGAAGGTGTGGGGGGTATGAGGATGCACAAAGAAGCTAAGTGCTTGTCTAAAGTCACACAGACAATCACTAACAGAGCCAGAAACCAAAATCCTGTTTTCTCTAGTCTAATCCACGAAATCCCTCCAACAAGCATCATAACCTCAGCAATTGGATTTTTCTGGATGTTCATTCCAATGGCTAGAAATCAAGCAAACTATAAATGCCACCAGCAAGTGCTAAATAGGAACCAGTGAGCACCCAGAGCTGAACCCAAATCCCAACTCTAAATCCTCTGTAGTCGATCCATTTTTCACATATTTTTTTTTTTTTAGTTCTCCTGGATATTATTTTAGCTCTGGAAACAGAGTTGGTTGAAAAACTTGGCATCAACTGTGCAAACAAAATGAAATGAATACATTTTTTTAAAAAGTTTGTTTCTGCAAAACATTGGGTTAGAGGCTGTGGAAGCAGCCGTAGTTAATTAAACAAATGCTAACAAACCTCATGTTTTCAGTGGAGCAGTCATGGTTTCTGCCATCTGTCTTTTGCAATTGTAGAGTCTCCGTATAGTAGAAGTGGTAAAAGAAATCATAATTGGTTTCTTCCCTAACAAACATTTTCCATGAAAATTATCACTGTTCTTTACTAGCAGAATGAATAAAATATGACAAAGTAGATATAAAAGGAATAGAATTTCCAGGAAGTCTTTTGAAAAGGTCCTGATTTTGGTGATATTCTGTCCATTTCCTGTTGAAAACACATATGCAGTTGTCACCTATTCCAAAATGGACATCATTTTAAAAAGGGGGAGATTTTAAACAGATGGATGAACACGTTTCTGGATTTTAAAGACAGCAGAGTACCTACAAATGCCTTGAAAACCTGTAGTTAAGGAAAATGCAGAAAAATGAGATGCCACATGTGCTATACAATATAAAACAAGTTGAGAACCAGGAAGGGGAAAGGATTTGGTTTTCCACCCTAGATAAATCACAAATATGTGAAGCGTTTTTTTTTTTATTTGCAGAGTTGGAATAAAAACGTTACTCTTATTCAAAAGGACATTTTATGGTTACCAAGTAAGAGGATTTTAAAAGCAAACACTTAGTAGTATTATTACAATCATGTTCTTGCCTTTAAAATCATTTATAATGCAGAATCACATAAATCCCTCTTACAAAATATTTCTTCACTATTTATCTTCATTTTCATTGTCACTAATTTGTTGTCTTAATTTAAAATGGTCTGATTGCATAATCAGACTGCAGCAACCATCCCCCAACTCATATCTCTACCTTCTTTTTTGCTGAGGGTTGACTTTAAAGACTTGAAGTCATGAAAGGCTTATAGCTCCCTCTCCTAATCCTCTACATAATTTGAATAAAACTATGCTGTATATTTTTTAAAGTTTTTAACACATGATTCTGGAAAACAGTTTGCCTTTTTCTGGTTTTCAAGGTAGGCATGTGACTTTTTTCACTTACGTAACACTATTGTTTGGTACAGAACTGCCTCTTTGGGTGCTCTGCATTTCTACATTAATTAGAATCTAGAACTAAGTTCTGACAGATGAAAAAAAAGCCATAAACGTCATAGCTTCATATTCATGAATCTTAATTAAAATTTCAAGCTCAAAAATTACTCTGCACAGTACAACAGAAATGCCACTGACATGGCACTTTATATTTTTGCAAGAGAAAATGCTTTGGAGAAGCACATATCTGTTGTTTTTGCCTACTGTGTTTTTGCCTACTAACATTCAGTAACTGTTCTTTCCAGAGCCATGCTTCACTCACTGGTTATATTCTTGAGAGGATGTAAATTAAAAAAATGAGCATGTGGTCCAGGCTAGTCCAATCAGAAGGCCTCTTCCTGGAATCTGAATCTGGAACAAGTAACAAAGACTAAAAAAATTCAAGTTTATTCATCCTTATGGTTATGATCTTAAGAATTGTCCACTGGTTCCCACTACCTGTATTTCTGGAAATATTCTTCTTTTAAAATTAAAGTCAAATAAACTTCTATTTTTAGTGTGGTTACATTTAGAATCAATTCATCACCACATTAAAAGCTGACAAACAAATAAAGCCTCCCTATGCCAAGCTAGTTGTGTCTTTGATCTTTGTCAAATAAGACCTGAAGGCCCAGCTGTCTTAGCGGCTATGTTAAAGAAAAGGATGATTCAATGATACGTATTAAAATATGGTAAAGCATACTTTACTCAGGATCATCAAGATAGGTAGAGGGCCCACTGCAGTGGGACTTTGTAGTAGGGCAGAGAAACTGGGCTTAACACGAAATATAGAAAGGGCAAATGGGAATTTATAACCAAGGACCAGAATGGAGCCAGTGGATAGAAAATTGCTAGAAGAAACATCAGAGGTAAAGGGGATTCTGGCTAAATCAAAATAACAAGATTCTTTTTTCTTTTCCTTTTTTTTTTTTTTTTCTGAGACAGGGTCTCACTCTGTCACCCAGCCTGGAGTGCAGTGGTGCAATCTCATCTCACTGTAGCCTCCGCCTCCCAGGTGTGAGCAATTCACCTGCCTCACCCTCCGGAGTAGCCGGGATCACAAGTGCCTGCCACCATGCCCAGCGAATTTTTGTAGTTTTAGTAGAAACAGTGTTTCGCCATGTTGACCAGGCTGGTCTCTTAACTCCCGACCTCAAGCAGTCCACACACCTCAGCCTCCTAAAGTGCTGGGATTACAGGCGTGAGCCACCACACCCAGCCAACAGGATTCTTGCTGAAGACAAACCAAGGTGATCAGATCTTGCTAGGGGGATGACGGAAAAGAGGAACCCAACCAGATCCTAAGGGTAATCAGATAGTGAGAGTGGGAGGATCTTGCTAAACTGACTTGGCAAAGTTCTTGCTAAAACTGAATCTTATAAGGAAGTACACGAAAGCACCTAGCAGATGGTTCAGGAACTTGACTAAAGTTTGGTCAAGCAAAGAATCTTTGTCATTTCCCAAGCTTTTAAATACTCTATTCTAAAATCAGAACACTTATTGTGTAATGAAGAATCTGACTGGCTTTTGTCCCTGCTTCTTGGCAGACACTAAATCCTTGGGATTTCACAAGTCATAGCAGTATCTTTGTTACTTTTGAGCCTCCTGGATCACATCAATAGGCTCTTTCATTTTATGCTAAAGGACGCAATGGCTCAAGATGGAGGCTGGGCACCAGAATGACCAACCATATAATTAGAAGGTGGGGGCTTTGCATTGGGAGGAAGACAAGCTTCTAGTCCACGGGGAAGGGCACAGAGTTTGTGGAAGCCTCCCTCCCAAACCTTGCCTCACGTGTTCCTTCACCTGACTGGTCTTGATTTGTATCCTTTATGATAAAACAGCAGTCATAAGTACAGCACTTTCCTAAGTTCTGTGAGCCTTTTGAGCAGATTTTCTGAGGGCCTCAGAGGAACTCTCTTAATCTTGAGCCAGTCTATCAAAAATGCAGGTGCCCTGAGAACTCTACTTGTAGCTGGCCTCTGAAGTGGGGGCAGGCTCACTGGGCACCATGCCCTTTAACCTGTGGGCACCAACTCCAGATGGTTAATGTCAGAATTTATATTACAGTGCACTAGGAAGTGTAAGGATAGCAACTTTTCTCTGCTTACATTTAAAATCTGGTCAGATTTTCCACAGCAGTGCAAAGTGCAGGTGTCTGATTCTTCCCTTTGGTGCTGAGTTGATATGTGCTCAATGATCACACTCATTCCTCAGCATGTTCCTTGTCCCTCCTCATGGCACGGTCAGATTCCTCCCCATGAATGCAAGTCAAGTGTCCTGAGGATCAAAGTGTCTTTGATGAAAAAACAGGGTGTGAGAAAGATTCATTTACTCATCCAACAAATATTTACTGGGCACCAACTCTGTGCCAGGCATAGTTCTAGGCTCTGAGTATGAGCCATGAAGAAAGGCAAAAATCCTGCCACTGGGGCTTCCATTATTTAAAAGATCATCTGCCAGGCTGTGCACCCAAAAGGAGCTCCACATGTGTTCCTGTGATGAGTAAATGAGCACTTCTTACTCCTTAAAGAAAAGTTATTTTCTGCAATAGAGTTTGGTGGCAACACACACTTTTTCTCTGTACAATCACAATATAGAACAATTCTGTGACAACATAGACGGGGAATTTTCCCCATACACGAGCAGTTCTCCAATAGATGCCAAGTGTCCTCTAATTGAATTCAATTCTGACATTTTCTACTTGGGATACTGTCAGATCCCACAGATTAAGGCCTCAGTCCCACAAGATTGTCCCCTACTTCAGACACCAATTGCCAATCCCAGGTTGTCACCTGTGCTTCTTACCTGCTAACCACAAATCAGGGTTCCCATTCCAATAATCTGCCAGTACTGCTCAGAGAACTCAGGGAACCACTCCACTTACCAGTAGGTTTATTACAAAAGATATTATAAACGATAGAGATGAAAAGCCAGATGAAGTGATACACATGGCAAGGTCCAGAACGGTCCCAAGCACTGGAGCCTCTGTGCCTGTAGAGCTGGGGTAGGCTGCCCCACCTCCACTCAGGCACGTGGATGTGTTCACTAACCTGGAAGATCTCCTGGAACTATACTAAGCTCTCCATCCTTTTGGAGAATCTTTGGGTTCTGGCAACAATATCCTTCTACCAATGTTATTTTTTGTTTAAGTTAGCCAAAGTTCATTTCTGTTTGCTGCTTGCAACCAAAGAACTCTACTTCATACAGCTTTTATGCCTTTTTGGTTTAAATACTATTTATAATAGGCCAGACATAGTGGCTGATGCCTGTAATCCCAACAGTTTGGAAGGCTGAGGCAGGTGGATCACTTGAGGTCAGGAGTTCGAGACAAGCCTGGCCAACATGGTGAAGTCCTATTTCTACTAAAAATACAAAAATTAGCTAGGCATGGTGGTGCATACTTGTAGTCCCAGCTACTTGGCAGGCTGAGGCAAGAGAATTGCTTGAAACTGGGAGGCAGAGGTTGCAGTGAGCCAAGATCACACAACTGCACTCCAGCCTGGGTGACAGAGTGAGACTCTGTCTAAAAAAAATTAAATAAATAAATACTATTTACAATACTTAATAGTATTTAATTTCACAGCAAGGAAAGTTATGAAGTAATATAATTAAAAAGAAAAAACGTTTTAGCTGTGTGAAATGGCCCATGCCTGTAGTCCCAGCTACTTGAGAGGCTAAGGTAGGAGGATTACTTGAGCCTAGGAATTTGAGGCTGCAGTGAGCTATGACTTCACGACTGCACCACTGCACCACAGACTGGCAGCCTGGGTGACAGAATGAGACCTGTCTCTAAAAATTAAAATTTTAATTTTTAAAAAAGGAGAAAACCTGTAATCCATGTAATTCTGGTCACTTCTTCCTTAGTGTCGTTTAAAATAGAAGCTAGTGCTAAGAATATTCTATTTTTTTTCTTCCAGGGACTTCCACACCCCCTTACCACCATTTGAGTAGCTATTAAACTTATCAGTCCAAAGGGGGGGCTGCTCAAACATACATTTCTCATCGATGTTAAGAATGTCTACAACTTTAGATCATCATGGCAGATGGGAGGCAGGACTAGATTTAGATTACAGCTCCAGACAGAGCAGCATGCAGAGGCTCACATTGCGAATTTTAGCTCCAGATCAACTGCAAGAACAAATCAGCAATCCTGAGAGGACCCACAGACCCTCTGAAGGAAGTGGACTGCTCCTGCAAGACCCAGGAGACACTTCAAATACTTTGAGTGCTCCAACTGTGAAATTGGGAAAGGGAGACCCTCCTTTCCCAAACATACACCCCAAATGGAGAAAATGAAAGTCTGTTTGTGTGAGAAGTTTCTGACTTTACCTGGAGCTGAGTCAATTTAAGAGAGTCAAATGAAATACAGGGGTAGAAGAAGCAGGACAAAGGCTCTAGGACCTCACTGGGTCTCCAAGCAGGCCATTCCCGCCTGGCCCCACAGGGATCCATTGGGAGGGTGGCCAGAGGAGCAACAGGTAAAACTCCACAGGGAAAAGAAAAGCCCTAGCTGAACTTTGTAACAATTTGAATGGGCTGAGAAGTCTTCTGGCTAGTACTCAGGGAAGGGCACAAATCTGGTGTGCAGACTCCACAGGTGGAGGAAGAACCACACCATTTTCTTTTGCAGCTGGGAAGTGGGTAGCCTGGGGCAAGTTTTCAAGCCCATCTCACCCACTGCCTGGAAACAGACTAGGGGTTGTTGGACAAGGCATGGTGGGAGTGAGACTAGCCTTTCAGTTTGTGTGGGATCTGGGTGAGGCCTGTGGCTGCTAGCTTTCTTCCACTTCCCTGACAACTTGCAAGATTCAGCAGAGGCAGCCATAATCCTCCTAGGTACACAATTCCAGTGACCTGAGAATCTCACTCCCATCCCCCACAGCAGCCTCAGCAAGAGGTGCCCAAGGAGAGTCTGAGCTCACACATGCCTAGTCCTGCCCCCAGCTTATGATCCTTTCCTGCCCACCCTGATAGTGGAAGACAAAGGCATATAATCTTGAGAGTTCTAGGGCCCTACCCACTGCTGGTCCCTCTCCACTCTATTACAGCTGATGCTCTCTGGAAAGCACCTCCCCCTGCCAGGAGGCCAATCAGCACAAAAATAGAGCATTAAACCACCAAATCTAAGAACCCACATGGAGTCCATTGCACCTCTCTGCCACCTCCACCAAAATAGGCGACTGGTGTCCACAGCTGAGAGACCTACAGATGGTTCACATCACAGGACTCTGTGCAATCAACCCTCAGTACCAGCCAGGAGCTGGGTAGACTCACTGGGTGGCTAGATCCAGAAAAGAGACAACAATCACTGCAGTTTGGCTCACAGGAAGCCACATCCATAGGAAAAGGGTGAGAATACTACATCAAGGGAACATTCTGTGGGACAAAAGAATCTGAACAACAGCCTTCAGCCCTAGACCTTCCCTCTGACAGAGCCTACCCTAATGAGAAGGAACCAGAAAGCCAACTCTGGTAATATTTCAAAACAAGGCTCCAGAAAATCACACTAGTTCACCAGCAATGAATCCAAACCAAGAAATACTTCCTTATTTACCTGAAAAAGAATTCAGGAGGTTAGTTATTAGGATAATCAGGGAGGCACCAGAGAAAGGCAAAGCCCAATGCAAGGAAATCAAAAAAACAAAACAAGAAGTGAAGGGGGAAATATTCAAGGAAATAGAGAGCTTAAAGAAAAACCAATCAAAAATTCAGGAAACTTTGGACACAATTTTAGAAATGCAAAATGCTCTGGAAAATCTCAGCAATAGAATTGAATAAGTAGAAGAAAGACTTAGAGCTTGAAGACAAGGTCTTTTAATTAACCCAATCCAATAAAGACAAAGAAAGAAGAATAAGAAAATATAAACAAAGCCTCCAAGAAGTCTGGGATTATGTTAAATGACCAAATCTAAGAATAATTTGTGTTCCTGAGGAAAAAGAAAATTCAAAAAGCTTGGAAAACATATTTGAGGGAATAATTAAGGAAAACTTCCCTGGCCTTGCTAGAGACCTAGATATCCAATACAAGAAGCACAAAGAACATGTGAGAAATTCATCCCAAAAAGGTCATCATCTAGGCAGAGTGTCATCAGGTTATCCAAAGTTAAGACAAAGGAAAGAATCGTAAGAGTTTTGAGATAGAAGCACAAGGAAACCTGTAAGGGAAAACCTGTCAGATTCAGGTTTCTCAGCAGAAATCCTATAAGATAGAAGGGATTGGGGCCCTATTTCAGCCTCCTCAAACAAAACAATTATCAGCCAAGAATTTTGTATTGAGAGAAATTAAGCATCATATATGAAGGAAAGATACAGCCTTTCAGACAAACAAATGCTGAGAGAAATTGGCATTACCAAGCCACCACTCCAAGAACTGCTAAAAGAAGATCTAAATCTTGAAACAAATCCTAGAAACACATCAAAACAGAACCTCTTTAGAGTATTAATCGCACAGTACATATAAAACAAAATACAAGTTAAAAAGCAAGCACAAAACACACATGCAAAAAAAAAAAAAACAAAACAAAATACACGAGCAACAAAGAGCATGATGAATGTAACGGTACCTCATATTTCAATACTAACACTGAATGTAAATGGCCTAAATGCTCCACTTAAAAGATACAAAATCACAGAATGGATAAAAACTCACCAACCAACTATCTGCTGCCTTCAGGAGACTCACATACACATAAGGACTCACCTAAACTTAAAGTAAAGGGGTGGAAAAAAGCATTTTATGAAAATAGACACCAAAAGTGAGCAGGGGTAGCAATTCTTATATCAGACAAAACAAACTTCAAAGCAACAGCAGTTAAAAGAGACAAAGAAGAACATTATATAATAGTAAAAGGCCTTGCCAACAGGAAAATATCACAATCCTAAACATATGCACCTAACACTGGAGCTCCCAAATTTATAAAATAATTACCAATAGACCTAACAAATTAGACAGCAAAATAATAATAGTGGGGGACTTCAATACTCCACTGACAGCACTAGACAGGTCATTAAGACACAAAGTCAACAAAGACACAATGGATCTAAACTACACCTTGGAACAAATGGACTTAACAGACATATACAGAACATTTTGTCCAACAACCACAGAATACACATTCTATTCAACAGTGCATGGAACTTCCTCCAAGATAGACCATTAATCAAGTCTCAATAAATCTAAGAAAATTTAAATTACATCAAGCACTCTCTCAGATCACAATGGAATAAAACTGAAAATCAACTCCAAAAGGAATCTTCAAAACAATGCAAATACATGGAAATTAAATAACCTTCTCCTAAATTGAGTCAAAAATGAAAGCAAGATGGAAATTAAAAATCCTTTGAACTGAACAACAGTAATGACACAACCTACCAAAACCTCTGGGATATACAAAAGGCAGTGCTAAGAGGAAAGTTCATAGCCCTAAGTGCCTACAGAAAAAAGACTGAAAGAGCACAAACTGACATTCTAAGGTCACACCTCGAGGAACCAGCAAAACAAAAACAAACTAAACCCAAACCCAGCAGAAGAAAGGAAATAACCAAGATCAGAGCAGAACCAAATAAAATTGAAACAAAAAAATACAAAAAATAAATGGAACAAAAAGCTCATTCTTTGAAATGATAAATAAAATTATAGACCACTAGCAAGATTAACCAAGATAAGAAGAGAGAAAATGCAAATAACCTCACTAAGAAATGAAACAGGAGATATTACAAATGATGTCACTGAAATACAGAAGATCATTCAAGGTTACTATGAACACTTTTATGCATATAAACTAGAAAGCTTAGAAGAGATGGAAAATTTCTGGAAATATACAACCCTTCTAGCTTAAATCAGGAAGAACTGGATACCTTGAACAGACTAATAGCAAGCAGCAAGATTGAAATGGTAATTTAAAAACTACCAACAAAAAAAATCCAGGACCAGACAGATTTACAGCAGAGTTCTACCAGACATTCAAAGAAGAATTGGTTTCAATCTTTTTGATGCTATTCCGCAAGACAGAGAAAGAAGGAATCCTCCATAATTCATTCTATGAAGCCAACATCACCTTAATACCAAAACCAGAAAAAGACATAACCAAAAGAGAAAACTACAGACCAATATTCTCGATGAACATGGATGTTAAAATCCTTAACAAAATACCAGCTAAGAGAATCCAACAACATATCCAAAAAACAATCCACCATGATCAAGTGGGTTTCATACTAGAGCTGCAGAAATGTTTTAACATATACAACTCAATAAATGTGATAAACCACATAAACAGAATTAAAAACAAAAATCACATGATCATCTCAATAGATGCAGAAAAAGCACTCAGCAAAATCCAGCATGACTTTATGGTTAAAACTCTCAACAAAATTGGCATACAAGAAACATACCTTAAGGTAATAAAAGTCATCTATGACAAACCCACAGCCAACATAATACTGAATGGGGAAGTTAAAGCATTCCCTCTGATAACTGGAACAAGACAAAGATGCCCACTCTGACCACTCCTCTTCAACACAGTACTGAAAGTCCTTGCCAGACTTCCAGACAATCAGACAAGAGAAAGAAATAAAGGACATCCAAACTGATAAAGAGGAAGTCAAATTGTTACTGTTTGCTGATGATATGATTGTTTACCTCAAAAATCCTAAAGACTCCTTTAAAAAGCTCCTAGAATGGATAAAATAATTCAGCAAAGTTTCTGGTTACAAGATTAATGTACACAAATCAGTAGCCCTGCTATACACCAACAGCAACCAAGTAGAGAACTCAACTCCTTTTACAATTGATGCAAAAAAAAAAAAAAAAAAAAAAAAAAACAACTTAGGAAATACTTAGGAATATACCTAGCCAAGGGGTTGAAAGACCACTACAAGGAAAACTATGAAACACTGCTGAAAGAAATCATGAATAACACAAACAACGAAAACACATCACATGCTCATGGATGGGTAGAATCAATATTGTGAAAATGACCATATTGCTAAAAGCAATCTACAAATTCAATGTAATCCCCCTCAAAATATCATCATTCTTCACAGAATTACAAAATACAATTCTAAAATGCATATGGTACCAAAAAAGAGCCTGCATAGCCAAAGCAAGACTAAGCAAAACAAACAAATCTGGAGGCATCACACTACCTGATTTCAAACTGTACTATAAGGCCATAGTCACCAAAACAGCATGATACTGGTATAAAAATAGACACATAGACCAATGGAACAGAAGAGAGAGCCCAGAAATAAACCCAAATACTTATAACCAACTGATCTTCGACAAAGCATACAAAAACATAAAGTGGGGAAAGGACACACTTTTCAACAAATGGTGCTGGGATAATTGTCTAGCCACATGTAGGAGAATGAAACTGGATCCTCATCTCTCACCTTACACAAAAAAATCAACACAAGATGGATTCAAGACTTAAACCTAAGACCTGAAACTATAAAAATTCTAGAAGATAACATTGGAAAAGCCCTTCTAGACATTGGCTTAGGCAAGGATTTCATAACCGAGAACCCAAAAGCAAATGCAATAAAAACAAAGATAAATAGATAAATAGCAGGGACCTAATTAAACTAGAGAGCTTTTGCATGGCAAAAGGAAGAGTCAGTAAACAGACAAACCACAGAATGGGAGAAAATCTTCAGAATCTACACATCTGACAAAGGATTAATAACCAAAATCTACAAGTAACTCAAACAAATCAATAAGAAAAAAAAAAACAATCCCATCAAAAAGTGGGCTAAGGACATGAATAGGCAATTCTCAAAAGAATATACACAAAAGACCAACAAACGTATGAAAAATGCTCAACATCATTTATGATCAGGGAAATGTAAATCAAAACCACATTGTGGTATCACCTTACTCCTGCAGGAATGGCCATAATGAAAAATAAAAATAGAAAAATAATAGATGTTGGCATGGAAGAGGTGAACAGGGAACACTTCTACACTGCTGGTGGGAGTGTAAACTAGTACAACCACTATGGAAAACAGTGTGGAGATTCCTTAAAGAACTGAAAGCAAAACTACCATATGATCTAGCAATCCCACTACTGGGTATCTACCCAGAGGAAAAGAAGTCATTATATGAAAAAGATACTTGCACACGCATATTTATAGCAGCACAATACATAATTGCAAAATCATGGAACCAACCCAAATGCCCATCAATCAACAAGTGGATAAAGAAACTGTGGTATGTATATGATGGAATACTACTCACCCATAAAAAGGAATGAATTAACAGCATTTGCAGTGACATGGACGAGAATGGAGAATATTACTCTAAGTGAAGTAACTCAGGAATGGAAAACCGAACATTGTATGTTCTCACTAATATGCAGGAGCTAAGCTATGAGGACACAAAGGCATAAGAACGATACAGCAGATTTTGGGGACTTGGTGAGAAAAGTTGGAGGAAAGCAAGGGATAAAAGACTACAAATATGGTGCAGTGTATTCTGTTCAGGTGATGGGTGAACCAAAACCTCACAAATCACCACTAAAGAACTTACTTATGTAACCAAATACCACCTGCACCCCAATAACTTATGAAAATATAAAAAAATAAAAATAGTAAATATGTAAATAAAAATATTACCCTAATTAATTAAAAAAGACTGTCTACAACTGAGGAGCCACTCCTAGTGGTCCCATTGTGCTGAGATTTCTTCTTATGCCTGCAACTGAGAGCTGAATCCATCCTGCCAGTTTACCGTAGAACCCTCTGATGGAGAGGAGCAAGGAAGACTTGGAGTTGATAAAGCAGAGGCTATATCCATTTCAGCTGTTACTCAATCAACTCTCCTTTCATGATCTTCTGTGAAACAAAATTCCTCTAGCTTCACTAAAGACTTTCAAGTAAATGTTTTATTTTCCACATTATTTGTAATATCAACATTTAACTATATAGACCTTGAAAAGCAATAGCAAAATGAGTAAATCCAAAAGAGTATTATTTAAGCTATACATCTCCAGATACTATACATTTATGTGAATGGTGCAAAAAATATTATGTAATACCTCTTTTAGATTAGCTAGTCTTGGTTTTTGTTTTTGACCATCAAAAGACCTAGTGCCAAATGACTATTTTTGTGTCTGAAAATCAAATTTATCCCCAAAGAATGAAAATATGATCATTTTCCAAAGAATAAAATTTCAGAACAATGTATATAGTAAGATCCTGTTTTGTAAAACCAAATGCAAATTTATTCAAGACACATTATTTTCCCATTTTAATATAGAGGTGTTTTTCAATCCCAAAAGGCTATGATTAAAATGGCAGTTCATATATAATCACTGACATCTTAAAAATGAAAACTATTGGCTGGGTGCAGTGGCTCATGCCTGTAATCCCAGCACTTTGGGAAGCTGAGCTGGGTGGATCACCTAGGTTAGAAGTTCAAGACCAGCCTGGCCAACATGGTAAAACCTGTCTCTACTAATAATACAAAAATTAGCTGGGTGTGGTGGCACATGCCTGTAATCCCAAGTACTCCAGAGGCTGAGGCAGGAGAATCACATGAAGCCAGGAGGTGGAGCAAAACTCTGTCTCAAAAAGCAAAACAAAACAAATATATATATATAATAGATATATAATAGATAATCTCAATGTTCCCAAGTACAGACACAGTTACTGTACTTCCCAATCCCACTTTATAAAAAAGGCTGGTTAAGTTAGTTTCATAAAATACATAAATTCATAAATACCATTGCCATCTCTCTTCTTTCTGAAATTTTGCACATACTACTCCTGTATACCTGGAATACTTGCCTCTTCCTCTACCCACACCCTGCTATTTACCTGCTAACTTTCATTTGTAAGGCAGTGTTCCCTAGACTAACTTACATTCTCCTGCGATGCGCTCCCCTAGCACACTTTACGTCCCCTTGTCAACACTTCTCATACATTATATGTATTTGTTTATGTCAAAATGTACACTCCATGAGGGCAGGAACAAAACATGTCTTGTCCTCAGCTTTAGCCAGAGTATTTCTCAAGATGCCCAGGATATGGAAGACATTCAATAAATATTCTTTGGCTAAATGGTTGAATGACTGATTGAATAAAGCTAAGTGAAAACACTGGCCTAGTTCCTGGTCAAACAGCAAGTTGTCAGTAAATATGCATTGAGAGAAGAAAGCAATGGAGAAATGGAGACTGACAATCGGAGTTGTGCTGACGTAGAAAGGAATGAAGACAATGGACTCAACTGGATAACTGCCACCTTCTCAGAGAAGTAGGACCTTAAGAAAGTACCGAGGTAAATGACAAGCAATAAAAACAAATCACATGAAAACAAATGCTGATTTTTTTCAGATGTATTATATTTTCTTCCACTCATCATTATTTTATGCGTGCTTGATTTATTTGTATTTAAAACTCTATCAGTTCCACCACTTTTTAATATGATGACTATATTAAATCAAGGAACAAAGGGCACTAATGTTATATTATTTTAAGATAAAAACCTATTTTATGCATTAATCCTGTGAAAGATGAGCCAAGAGAGTATAGGAATAGGTAATTGTCTTTCTTCATTTGTGATTTGTTTGTCTGTGTATCTTTGTGTGTACATATGTCTGTATGTACTTGTATGGCTTTTAGTGAAAATAACTACTTCTCTGGGTTTGAGTGGAGAATGTTATGCACATTTTAAACATAACATCAAAATTCCATCTTCTTTTCCCCTTAGAATTCTTGAGTTGCCAAAGTTTTCTCTGACAATTTTCTGATATTTCCCCTACCATCACAGAGGAACGATTTCTTTATCCCAAAATCAGAAAAAGCATTAGGCCTAGCCTTGAAATGAAGGTTTTCACAATATTTAATCTTTTTTTCCTTCCTTTTGCTGCAACTTAAGTCCCATTACTCCTAGTCTTGTCCTTGTTGACTAATGAGGATAATTGGTCCCTTTCCTCCTAAACATTCTTTTATGTATTTTGGAGAATTATTATAGCCCTTTTCAGTTCTCTCTTCTATAGGCAGAACAGGCCTGATTCTCTTAACCTTTCCTCACAGGGCTGATTTTCCAAACCTTTGATCATTTTTGTTCTTCCCCTCTGAACTCTCTCCAATTTGTCTGTCTCTTTTAAAATGTGGTGCCTAGGATATAATTCAATCCTTCAGTTGAATCTTAACCAATATGGTATGAACCTGGCCAATGCTTAGTGGATGTATAATAGAATCTTAAATATTATTTATCCAAATTCTGATATGTAAGTTCCCTTTATTAAAAACATAATAGAAACTAGGAATTTTAATTTGGCACTCAGCGTTCCTTAGATAATCCACGATAGTGTACCATGGGATTTGAAAAGCATGGAGTCGTCAAACAATAGTGAACAGAACTTGAGTTAGAGATATGGAATAACGTTTTTGGAGTAGATGCTCTTCCTAAAGGAAGGGAAATAGAGCTTTTCAAATATAAAGAAAGATTTCCACACTATTCTGTTATTTTGCTCTATTGTATAGTATCTAATGTTTGTAAAATGATTTATCCTATGTTGATGTTCCCTTGAAAATCTTCTGGTCTTTGGAGGCCAAGGCGGGCGGATCACCTAAGGTCAGGAGTTCAAGACGAGCCTGACCAACATGGTGAAACCTCGTCTTTATTTAAAAAAGAAAAAGAAAATCTTCCGGGAATACATTTTTACAACTCAAGTTGGTCTAAGGCTTACTTATTATTTTGCATCTCAGCTTAACATTATACTAGCAGTTACTAAAAACTAGAGTCCACCAACTAGTGGGACAAGAAGAGATAGAGTTGTTCCACTGAAACTTGAGGAGAGATAAAGAAATGGTTTAGATGAGGATTTGCTTTACATATGTTATATCTTTTAAAAACTGTGGGCCAGGCATGGTGACTCATGCCAGTAATCCTAGCACTTCGGGAGGCAGAGGCAGGTGGATCACCTGAGGTCACGAGTTTGAGACCAGCCTGGCCAACATGGTGACACCCCATCTCTACTAATAATGTAAAAATTAGCCAGGCATGGTGGTGGATGCCTGTAATTCCAGTTACTCGAGAAGCTGAGGCAGGAGAATCGCTTGGAGGGTGGAGGTGGTTGCAGCAAGCTGAGATTCCAGCACTTCACTCCAGTCTGGGTGAAAGAGCGAAACTCCATCTCAAACAAACAAACAAAAAACCACTATGGAAACTACAAAAAAAAAAAACCCTATAAAAGATCAACCTTGCTTTGGTAGAGTTTTAAAACTTGTGGAGAAGGTCAAGAAGCATGAAACACCAATAAAGACATTTGATGCTTCACTGTATGGTACTAAGTGTAAATGAAATGAAAATTCAGAGACATGAGAAGTCAGCATAGGCTTCAGGAATAATGAAGATATGGCTTTGTAGAAGGGATGAACTTAAAATGAGCTTTGAAAAATAGACATCAGAGAAGAAAGGGAGAGAGAAAAGGAGAAAAAAATGGCAAGAAAGGAGAAAGGAATATGATGGATCCAGAACAGAAAAGAAACTAACTTGGCTGGAGTAGAGAAATGAGGAATTGTGAGAAATAAGTACAGTGGGTGATTCTTATGAGTGATTTGAAAGCCAGGCAAGTACATATGAATTCAGTGAGGTGAGCAGCTGGGGACAACTGAAAGATTGATGACAGTTACTATTTGGGGAGATTACTCTGGTGGCAGCCTTCTGTGTGATGGAGTGTAGGGGCAGGACACAGCAACTCTGAGCGTTCTACCCATGACCAAGGTCTCTGGGCTGTCAAGACTTGTGTTTTGTTGTTGTTGTTGTTGCTGTTGTTGTTTAATATTTGGGCTCAATTATTCTTCTTTTGCTATATTGCAAAGTGACTTTCATACTCTCGGTTAAACGTTTTACTCCTGATCTATCAACATTTGCATTTGAAACAACTTAGAGACCCTTAAGTTAGAGGTCCTTAGAAGGACCATTTAAGGGTAGATATTAGCAGAGAGATTCAACTTTAAATGCTTAACTCTGGTATCACTTTTTTGGGGGGAAGGGTTTGGGGAGAAGAGAGGTGAGGAGATGCAATTAGTGTGATCACTAGATATCGCTTTTGCTGGGTTGCCTCATTACAGGCACAGTATTTCATGGCTTAAAATGACACTTTTTCCGTTCAGGAGAAAAATTTAAAGTTTCTAATACATGCAGCCAAAATGCTTCCCAACTCAGCAATCCTCCACATCCAATCTCTGCCCAGGAGGCAAATTCAAGTTACTCACCTGGGGATAAGTTATAATTTCTAAAATAAGCAGGCTGCTAGTTTTGCATTTTTGCTTCTTAATACAGCTTCCTTCGTTAGCACTGCGTTTGCTGAGGTACTGTATGCAGGACTGGGCTATTGCTTCTTAAAGAGTAAACTTAGCCATAATGATGTTATGGATTTGTTCTTTTTCAAGTGATTTTGGAAATGTTTTAATCATTTAATATCTGACCTGGAGTACTTGATTTAGTTACATGTATCACAGGTTTACTGTGACAGCAGAACTCCAGAGTTCTCTGTTCACTGTTTTAGAACGTAGGTTTTAATGTAGGGGATTATTTGGAAGCCCAAGGCACACTTTCTTATGTGTTTACACAGTCCTAAATACTACACCATTAAAGATATTTTGGATATTTTAATTATTTTAGATGTTTAGGCTATAGCTTATGATCTGAACATAGCATCCTATAACAACATGTTTTGTGTACATAATAAAGGCTCTTAAGTAGCACGGTATCTACCCTTTGTAAATACATGCTACATAAAATACCTTATAAAATATTTAATGACCATCTTCTATAGTAACTGAGCTGTATTTAACCAAAATTCCTGGGGTTTTTTTCTACCCCACAAAGATACTATTTAAATTAAGGTAGTCAGAAGCTAACTACATACTAAAATGGAAGCAAGGATTTTATAAGCCTGCATTCTTAAGCATCTGGATTTTTTTTTCCATCTCCTGCTTTCTTGGGGTCACAGAAGCATTCTCATTCTTATCTCTATCACTGACTGTAACTTCATAAAAGAGTTAAAAATGAGGCTATCACAAACTGCTATTTTATTGAATTAAGGTGATTAAAGAAAAAGATGCATTATTTTTCTTCAAACTTGTGTAAGTGGGTACAGTTACTTTATTAGAAATATTTTTTTGTGATGCTTCCAAGCCTGAATTTTTTTTCCCTAAACTTTAGGAGACATATATGAGCAGGTTTCCATGTCATACTTTTCTCCTAGACCTCTGCATCCCTAGAGAACTGCTTAGTGACTTCCTCAACCAGAATCTTAAAAGCACAAAATCAGTGAGACTCATCTTACACCATGATTTCAGAACATCAGGCATTATAGATTCAGGGCATTGTAAGGAACTTTCTGTTCATTAGTTTTCCTTCTAACAGTTAGGTTCCTCCTCTGCAGGTCTGCTGGAGTTTGCTAGAGGTCCACTCCAGACCCTGTTTGCCTGGGTAGTACCAGCAGAGGCTACAGAACAGCAAAGATTGCTGCCTGTTCCTTCCTCTGGAAGCTTCGTTCCAGAGGGGTACCTGCCAGATGTCAGCTGGAGCTCTCCTGTATGAGGTGTCTATCAACCCCTGCTGGGAGGTGTCTCCCAGTCAGGAGGGGTCAGGGACCCACTTGAGGAGGCAATCTGTCCCTTAGCAGAGTTCAAGTGCTGTACTGAGAGATCTGCTGCTCTCTTCAGAGCTGACAGGCAGGAACGTTCAGGTTCACTGAAGCTATGCCTGTAGCCACCCCTTCACCCAGGTGCTCTGTCCCAGGGAGATAGGAGTTTGATCTATAAGACGGTGACTGGTGCTGCTGTCTTTCTTTCAGTGATGCCCTGCCCAGAGAGGAATAATCTAGAGAGGCAGTCTGGCTACAGTTTGCCGAGCTGCGGTGGTTCCCTTACCGAGTTTGAACTTCCCAGTGGCTTTATTTATACTGTGAGGGGAAAACTGCCTACTCGAGGCTATGTAATGGTGGATGCTCCTCACCCCACAAAACTTGAGCATACCAGGTCAACTTCAGACTGCTGTGCTGGCAACGAGAATTTCAAGCCAGTGGATCTTAGCTTGCTGGTCTCCATGAGGGTGGGATCCACTAAGCAAGACCACTTGGCTCCCTGGATTCAGCCCTTGGTTCCAGAGAAATGAATGGTTCTGTCTTGCTGGCATTCCAGGTACCACTGGGGTATTAAAAAAACCCTCCTGGCCAGGTGTGGTGGCTCATGCCTGTAATCTCAGCACTTTGGGAGGTCAAGACAGGTGGATCATGAGGTCAAGAGGTCGAGAATCATCCTGGCCAACATGATGAAACTCTGTCTCTACTAAGAATACAAAAATTAGCTGGGAGTGGTGTCAGGCACCTGTAGTCCCATCTACTCAAGAGGCTGAGGCAGGATAATCACTTGAACCCAGGAGGCGCAGGTAGCAGTGAGCCAAGATGGTGCAGCTGCACTTCAGCTTGGTGACAGAGCTAGATTCCAAAAGAAAAAAAAAAGAAAAAGAAAAAGAAAAAAACTCCTGCAGCTAGCTTGGTGTCTGCTGAAACAGTTTCCCAGCTTTGTACTTGAAACCCAGGGCCCTGATAGTGTAGGCACCTGAGGGAATATCCTGATCTGTGGGTTGCAAAGACCATGGGAAAAGTTTAGTATCTGGGCTGGATAGCACTGTTCCCCATTGCAGAGTCCCTCACAGCTTTCCTTGGCTAGGGGAGGGAGTTCCCTGACCCCTTGTACTTCCCTCTGCTGGCCTACCCTCCCTCTGCTCACCCTCCGTGGGCTGCACCCACTGTCTAACCAGTCCCAACTGCGTACCTCAGTTGGAAATGCATAAATCACCTGCCTTCTGCATTCGTCTCACTGGGAGCTACAGACCAGAGCTGTTCCTATTCAACCATCTTGCCTCCCTTCAACATGGATAACTTTTTAAGAACTTCAGATACTAATGAGAAAAGAAAAGAATTGTCCTGTTTTTCATGAAATATAAACCAGAGATTTATAAATCTCAAATTAAATTCAGACTCAGTCAGTTATCTTCATCAATTCTTCTGTAGCAACAAGTCTTAACCAAGCTTCAACAATCTGAAAAAACTGATACATATTTAAGTTAAGATGTTTACCCCCTGATATTGTGAAGTCTATGTTTTTAAGTTACAATGTTTATCCACAGAGACATTACATATTTTCCATTAGGAATCATGTTAGTAATACTTTTGGGAGTTTAAGTCATTTATAGGATACTTCAGAGCAATCAAAAACAAACTGCTAGTATTACTTTACTGTATCAGAAGCCATACAAATTTTTCTTAATTTATGTGATGCAATAATATTTGTTATGTAGATAGTTATTTCTACTTGAATTCAAAATATGGCAACAATAGAAAATCAGATATTTGGTATAAATCCCAACTTTAAGCTTTATAAAACAGAAGAACTTTTTGATCACTGGTAACTGGAAAAAGAAAAAAAAAACTTTGTGTTTAGTTTTAGGAAAATGTATTTTCAAATTAACAATTAGTGAAGTTTGATGGAATATTTTAATATGACCTAAAATTTAAACATTCAGATGGGAAGCCCAGATTAAAGGGGGAAAAAAGGCAGTGAAAATTCCAGGAAAAGTGTCCCAAGAGATATGCGTTTTACATGATGACTTGTCTGGAGTTCACTTTGGAAATGCTCTCTCTCCGGATGCTCCCACACTCCAGCATGGGACCTATGCCAGCTGCACACCACATCCACACAAAGAGGAGGATCTTGTCTTTCCCAAATCCAAACCCTGAATCAGAAGGGAAAAGGAGCTTACAGCTACACAGGGGACATCTCGTAAACTGTTTCACAGTATTTAAAATATGTTTTAAATATATGGATTCCCATATTTGTACGTTTGTGTAGGCAGGTATTACTGCTTGAAAGTGTACAGGTGGTTCCCTCCGTAAAGTTACCCAGACAAGGGAGCTCAAGTGCAGGCCGACTGTGCACACTGCTAGGGCTGTGGGACCTGAAGCAAGGGGCACTTTATTCTACTTCAAATAAGGCACCATATGCCCTAGTAGCAGTCTCCCATCCTCTATACTGTGTTCTGTCCTTTTCAATTCCTACCATGCATCTAGAGAGAAGAGGCAACATTGTATATTTCCTGTGTCAATTACAGATGCTTATTCCCCCCACCCCACCCCCCACCAAAAATAAGCAAATAAGTTAATAACCCAACAACTATGAGATTTAGAAAAATTGGTACATTTTAGAAAGGATATTTTCAGTTTCTGTCCTCACCTGTGAATGCAGAAAACTACCACCAAAAGCAATAGTCACAGAGGCAAGAAAGAAAGAAAGAAAGAGAGAGAGGGAGGGAGGGAGGGAGGGAGGAAGGAAAGAAGGAAGGGAGAAAGGAAGGAAGGAGGGAGGGAAGGAAGGAAGAAAGGAGGGAAAGAAGAAAGCAAGGAGGGAAGGAAGGAAGGAAAGAAGGAAGGAACGAAGGAAAGAAAAAGAAAGAGGAGGGAGGGAGGGTTTTTAGGTACTCACAGAGGTGAACCAGGAAAGTCTCTGCGGTGCTGTGCTTTGAGGAGCCTGAAACGCCTGGAAAACCACCCAAACATCTTCCCCATTGCCTTGCTGAAGGTCATTAAGAGTAAAGACAAGCATTCTCAATGAACGTGATATTCCCTTCAGGTGTGAGGGGGACTGATTCTTGGGGGGGAGGAAATCTTGCTCTTTTTGTGTGTGGCTGTATAGAAATTCTGTAGAGACAGACTGCCTATCTATAGTAGCAAAATTTCATAGGGAAAATGATTAGCAAAAAAAAAAAAAATGTTCATAAAAGTTCCTGGGTCAGAGGGATACAATGGTGAAAAAACAGGTTGAGAAACACTTGATCAGGCAAGTTCTTGAGAAAAGCCCTGTCAAGGTTATGTTGGCCAGAACGGCATAGAATCAAACGATGAATCAACAATCACTGAGCAAAACAATATGTACAGAGTTCTATGTTAGCTAGTATAAGAGAACACAAGAGATACAAAATTTGGTCTCTTCTTTTTTAAGGTATGTATAGATTAGTTGAATTGAGAGAATCTAGCACAGAATAAATAGATGTTGATATGGGTGTCAATATGTGAATATGTAAGGAACTATTTAATGAATAAGACCTACTATTTAATAGCACATCAGGGTGATTATAGTCAATAATAACTTTTTTTTTTTGAGACAGAGTCTCGCTTTGTCACCCAAGCTGGAGTGCAGTGGTGCAATCTTGGCTCACTGCAACTCTCTCTCCCAGGTTCAAGTGATTCTCCTTCCTCAGCCTCCTGAGTAGCTGGGACTACAGGTGCGTACCACCACAATTGGCTGTTTTTTGTATTTTCAGTAGAGACAGGGTTTCACCAGATTGGTCAGGCTGGTCTCAAACTCCTGATCTCAAGTGATCTGCCTGCCTTGACCTCACAAAGTGCTGGAATTATAAGGCGTGAGCCATCATGCTGGTCAATAATACCTTAATTGTATATTTTTAAATAACTTAAGGAATGTCACTGGATTTTTTGTAACTCAAGGGATAAATGCCTGAAGGGATGGATGCCCCATTCTCTGTGATGTGCTTATTTCACATTGCATGCCTGTATCAAAACACTTCATGTACCCCATAAATATATACACTACTATGTAGCCACAAAAAGTTTAAAAAATAAAAACATTTAAAAATATAAAAAACTATTTAACACATTTTAATAATATTAAACTATTTATGAAAAGGGGTAAATAATGGTACAAACAATAAGGTCAAGGGTAGCTCAAAAGACAGATTAAGGTGGTGATCAAAGAGGGTTTCATATAGCAAATGGGGTTTGAACTAGACCTTAAAAGATGGGAGGACTTAAGAGACGGGAAAGCCCCAAAAAAGACTGAGGACTCACATCAAAACACAGAGTAAGGTTCTCACACGCAGAAGGAAAGTAAAGTCTCAAGGACTCCAGGAGTGAGGTTAGAGACCTGTGCCAAGTTTTGGCAAGTTTGAAGGTTGAACTGAAAACCTCTTTGTCCCACCTTCATTAAAATTTTTTATTATAACAATTCTAGTGCATATAAAGTGGAACCCCATTGTGGTTCTTTTTATTTTACATTTTTATTTAGTAAAATACGTGTAATATAAAATTTACCATTTTAACTACTAAGGGTAAAGTTCAGTGGCTTTAAGTACATTCACATTATTGTGCAACCATCAATACTATGCATCAATAGAACTTTTCCGTCATCCCATACTGAATTTTATATACTTTTTAAAAGTATATAAAATTCCCCCAACACCTATAAATCACTGTTCTACTTTCTGTCTTGATGTATTTGACTATTCCAGGTAACCATCTTAGTCCATTTTCTGTTGCTTATAACAGAATACCTGAAACTGGGTAATTAATAATGAAAAGCAATTCATTTCTTTTTTTTTTTTTTTTTTTTCTTTTTTCAGCTGTGCTTACTGTGAAACTCTCAGTCCTCGGAATTCATTTCTACAGTCATGGAGGCTAAGAAATCCAAGGTTGAGGGGCTACATCTGTTAAGGGCCTTCTTGCTGGTAGGACTCTCTGCTAAGTCCCAAGTCAGCATAGGACATTACATGGTAAATGGACTGAGTGTGCTAGCTCAGGTCTCTCTTCCTTTTCTTATAAAGCCACCAGTCTCACTCCCATGATAACTCATTGATTCATTAGTCCATGAATGGACTAATCTCTTTATGAGGGCAGAGCCCTCATGATCCAATCACTTCTTAAAGATTCCACCTCTCAATACCACCACATTAGAGATTAAATTTCAACATGAGTTTTGGAGGGGACAAACATTCAAACTATAGCAGTTCTTCATATAAGTGAAAACATGCAATATGTGGTCTTTTGTGTCTGGCTTATTTCACTTAGCATAATGTTTTCAAGGTTTATCCATGTTGCAGCATGTATAGAAATTTTATTCCTGTTTAAGTTAAATATAATCCACTGTATCCAGTCCTTCCTTCTTGTTCTTACTTTCTTGATCATTGGAGCTAAGAGATGAAAAATACAAGCCTCCTTTTGAAGGCCTTCGAGCACTATAACCATGAGAAGGCCGGATGACCCAAGGTTGAGAGATAGCCACTGAAAAGACCCTCCAAATAAGGGTAGATGTAAGCACTGTCAGAAAAAATTCCCTCCAGGATAGGATAGGTAGAGAGTGGTACAGAGAGCATGCCAGACCAGCAATCTGCATCCTGGGCCTCAGTTGGGAAGGTGTTCCCAGGAGAGCTTCAGGGTGGCAGCTACTGCAGTGTCTGAGGAAGACCAAATACTGAGAGTTATAGCAAAAGGAAGGAACTGTATTCCAGTAAATAAAATCAGTGAGTGACTTAGGGTCAAGTACTATTGTTATTTTGGCTGTCAGGGCTTAAGGGAAAAGAAAGAAGCATGCAGAAGTCTTCGTCTAGCTCAGGATTGCAAGATCTGCCTCCTTCAGATTCTTTCTCTCCTCCACTGCTCCTCTCCATGGTGGCCTCTCATTGTCAGAGAGATTCATGTGACATCATCATGGCAATGATGGACTTGGAGCTATGAATAGTCATCCAAGTCCTAGGTGTCTGCTGAGGTGTGGCTGAGTGGGTCCCTGATCCTTTTGCACTCATGTCTGCTGAGGAATGCCTGAGGAACTTACAGGTTATTCTCTTTATTGATTCACATGCAGTGGTCTTATTTTGCTGACTCTGTTACATCATGACTATAGCCATTGCTGTAATCCTCTGTTGAGTGTCTGTCAAACCCCTCCCTACAACAGTCCTCACAACAAGACCACCAGCTCCCCACTCAGCTATCCTTCACATTGTTCCATGAAGCATGCAGAAATTTCTGGATGCCTGCACATCACACAGGAACTGAGGAAGATTATCAATAGCCCTCTCCTTAACCATTCATACCAATATCTCTACCTTTGTGGACCCTCCAGGTTCAAATGAGGCTACTTTGCATGGTGGCCTCTGCATTCCAACTAGAATCACAGCAAAAGCCCCTTTCTTCTCAACCCATCCCACATCCCTATGGCTGCAAATTTCAGCCCAGGTTGGAAATTATGACCTATGCCTCTCCTACTTTGCTTCTTCCTCTATATCTCTTTCCTTCTTTTCTCTTTTCTTCCCACATGGAAGGTGGGGGTCAGAAGGGGAAATTAAGATTGATTGAAAAGTTTTCTACCTTTGTGACTAGGAGAATTTTTGAGCTCCTTAAAGAAAGAAGAAAGTCTGAAACATAATGATAAGTTCCATCCTAACTGAGTTGGAGGTGATTATGCAGTAAATTGAAATGTCCACCTGAAGATGTATAACTGGAATTCAAGATGAAGGTCTGAAAAAGAGAAGTAGAGTCTGAGGTAAGGGCATGAATAGGTTCATATGCAGCCGAGCTAAGCACTAAGTGAGTTATTCAGGATAGGACTCTGACAAGCTCCATGTGACAGGTTCCAAATTCTTCCCTGGGGTCAAACAGAGATATGACACAAAAAAGAGCAATCAGAAGAGTAAGAGAAGAGCTGCCAGATAGTAACTTGAGAAATAAAGATGACAAAGGGGTCACGCTGTTGTCATCCTCGTATTCATCACATTTATGTAAGTACTTGTCATTATAGTAGATGCTCAATAGTGTGTTAAGAAGGATAAAAGGAAAGAAGGGAGGATGGCAAGAAATAAAGAAGGAAGTTGGATCAGGATGGGATCATGCCATGGAAGCCAGGTGTAGTAGGCAGAATACAGCCTCCCAAAGGGGTCAATGTCCTTTGGGATGCCAATGTTCTCTGTAAATAAGTTACCAAATATGGTAAAAGGGACTGTGCAGAGGTGATTAAGGAAGGTTACCACCTGGAGGTGAGATAATTATCCTGAATTATTTAAATGGGATTCATCTCATCATATGAGCCCTTAAAGCAGAAGTACTCAGTAGGTCAGAGAACGGTGATGGAAGAAGGTCTCCATTTACCATTGCAGCCTTGAAAGGTGGAGGAAGGGAACCATGAGCCAGGGAACACAGTGACCTGTAGAACCTAGTATCAGCATTCAGCTGAAAGCCAGCATGAAAACCAGGACCTCAGCTCTACAACTACAAGTAACTGAACTTTATCAACAACTCCACAAGCAGGAAATCATTCTCCCTTAGAGCCTCCAGAAGGAACACAGCCTGCCAGCACCTTGATTTTGCTCTGGTGAGGCCCATATCAGACTCATGATTTGCAGAACTGTAAGATAATAAATTGTGTTATTTTACGGCACTAAGTTTGTGGCAATTTGTTATCAGGAGACGTCAGTAAGATATAGATTACTGGTGAGGCAAAGGTACGCAAAACTCTGTCACTTAATCAGTTTTATGTTAATAGTTCAAAAAGGTGATGAGTCCCCTAATGAATGGAAGATACGTAAATGAAAAAGCTCTAGTGTATAGTACAATTCTCCAGGGAGAAAGAGCCTGTGGGAAAAGTCTTAGGAACCTACAGGAAGGAAAAAAGAGATACTTAAAGACAAAAGTCAATTTAGATAAATTTCACCTATTTTGCAATTTTTCTCAAGATTGGACATGGGAATAAACAGTATGCTACAACATATACTCTTAAGCTAGGTAATTTTTTGTTTTGTTTTATTGCCATTTGTGATTATTTCCTGGTAGAAAATAATGAAAAGAAGAAAAACTCAGTTACTAAGTTTGTATTTTATAGACTGTGATGAATTATCAATAATAAAGAAGCATAAAAGTTGAGAGAAGTAGATTCATTTATAATTCCATCTTGAAGTATAATATGCTGTTATCAGATAACAAAACATATCTGTGTAAACTCAGAAAGTTACTTAATTTCTCTGGCTCTCAGTTTATTCATTTTTAAATTCAGATATCAAAGCTTTCCTGCTTACAGACAAAGAGTTGTATCAAGTTATTTCTCGAAGCCATTTCCAGATCTAAAATCTATGATCTAGGACTACTTACTTCCCCGCAGCCCCTCCCCCCAGACACACACACATCCACCAGTATCCTTATTTTAGACCATCATACTTTGAGGCTAGGGAACAATCAAGTCAGAATTGCAATCTAATATATTTAATCAAAAGCTGTCTAGATGCCTGAAGAATAGACTTCAGGGCTTACAAACAGGGTTTATCTGAAGCATTATCTCCCTCAGTTGATTAAAGTTGACTTGAGTACCATGGTAAGAAGGATTCTGAGGCCAATCCAGCCTGAGTAAATCTTGTGCTTTAATCTTGCAATTCAATTGGGATGATCATTAGAGGTGTAGGAAGGCAGGGTATGGCTAACTGAACTGCGTATTGACTATCTCTGCAATGTGGATTAAGGATGATTAGGAAGCATAAAGATCTACCATTGACATTGCTTGCTGTTTCCTGGAGGATAAGATATTTGAACTGGTCCTTGAAATGGAGATACAAAATTTTGGTAGCAGAGAAGGAGTCTTTCTCAAAGTTCATCCACCTCACCTCTAGTTGCCTTCATGTACACCAAGACTTCTTTGCAACTAGGATTTTGCAATGCAGAGTAAATGGCCTTGTATCCAATGTAGAAAACAGAAGTGAGAGGCCATTTTCATCACCGTTTTGCTTTCACTGATAGCAACAGAGTATAGAAATACACATTTTTGTATTTTCTCCCCAATTGCATTCTAGTGCTTTTTGTTTGTTTTTGTTTTTCTCCAGCTTCTTTGGTTGAGAGGTAATTGTAGCAGCAGTGATGGCAGCAGCTTCTGATCCTGGGGTTGTTGCTCTAGCGATGGGTTCTGAATTCAATCTTTCTGGTAGCACCCTCCCTGGTGCTCTAGGAGTAGTCCCTAGAGGCCCAGTTTAGACCCTTCCTCCAGCCTTTCTGATGTTTTGTAAGCACCCAGTCCCCAGCATTCAATTCCTTGCTGCCTAAAACATTTAGAATGACTTCTGCTTTCAACACTGAACTCAGAGATAGGTTAGACAATGAATAGTCAACAAGGTAGAGCTAGAAAAGTGTTTGGTATGGTCAGGCAACAAGGAGAACTTGGCTGAAGAAATATGATTAATTTGGAAGCTCAAAGGAGATGGAGATATACTAGATTGTTAGGGTTTGAGCAGATTCTGAAAGCCTTTTGTGCCAAGATGTGAAGTTCAGACTTGACCTCATAGGGAATAGCTATCATTTTGATAGGCGGCTGGCGTGGAGCTTGGAGAGCTCGGCGGAGGAAAGACCAGCTGGATGCTATTACAATAGGGGGCATGAAATGAGCTGAGTATATGGTAGTCAGGCAGAGAGTGAAGAGAAAAGAGTGAATTCCAAGGTCTAAGAAAAGACTAAAAATTGTGCCTAAAATATAAATGATGCATTATTCCTGATCTCAAAATCCCATTTCATAAACATACTAGTTTGCACAAAGTATATATGGCTGTAAATAGGCCAATCTAGATAGATGTATGTGTAATTCCAGGTGTTACGATCTGATTCAATTACAGTGAAAATTTGTATTCCTCTAATTTGGTTTCTTCGTTTTGCAGGTGGGTGAGGGAAATTTGATAAAACAATATTAGTTAAAGTCAGATAAACTGGTTCTGATCCACCTACCAGCTCCATCCACTGACACTGCACTTTTACTGCTGAGTCATGGCAGAAAATATCCAAGGAAAATCACAATCCCTGTGACTTCTCCAAGCAGTGTAATCATAGCAGAAGAAGGGCCAAGAGTGAAGAAATGTCCCCTAAGAACTCCCACTTTCAAGCCACCAAAGTTTCTGCTCTAGTTCCCAGACCAGTCAAGGTCTCTTGAATTATTGGAACTGCTCCGCTTTATTGAGTGTCTACTATGCCCAACCATTGAGCCAAGAGTTTTATATCTGTCATCTCATTTTACCCTCTTGATAATCTTTATGATACACAGTTACTTCATAACTGTACAAATGAGAAAACAAACTGAAGCTCAAAAAGTTTGCAAAATTTTAACTATTCATACAACTAATTTCTTTCATCACCTTAAAATTGGAAATCAGGGTGAATTATATGATTTAGAAAAAGGCAGTCAGTTCATCCTTTCCTCCCCAGACAATACAGGGTCTCCCAAGTCTAGCATGTCATTGGTAAGGCATTATATGTGTGAGATATTTTAGAAAAATATATATGAAGAAAGTATAGAGGCTTTTCAATTACCAAGATTTCTGTAGTTCTAAAGTTGTTTCTGTGTCATCTTTTGATCACATCATTTCCTGATTAATTATTAAAAGTTAAGTGATTTTTCTCAGACCAAATCAATTCCATTTAAGATGGAGACTTTAAATAATTACAGATTACTTGTCTCCCAAAACTTTCATGAAACCTAGAAGAATTGATTCTCAATAATTGCCATGATAATCATGAAATGGAAACTAGAAAAGGTGGGATTCCCAAGTTAAGTGGAATTTTCTCACATGTCTGCCCTTTCAAGACAGTGATTAGTTACTATAAACCTTTAAACCCAAGTTTCTTAGGCTTAAAAAAGTCAAGAAAGTTAAGAAAAGTTCAGCCACTGCCTAGTCCTGTAATATTGTCTAAGTCACTCATTTTCATTATCCTACTTGTATAAATCTTTAAACCCAAGTTTCTTAGGCTTAAAAAAGTCAAGGAAGTTAAGCAAAGTTTAGCCACTGCCTGGTCCTGTAATATTGTCTTAGTCACTCATTTTGATTATCCTACTTGGAAAAAAAAAAAAGAAAGTAAGTTTCACTGGATTCCAGGAGTGTTGGGCAGACTAATTAATAGCTATAAAATGCTTTCAAATGCAGAATGCGATATCTGTATGTGCTAACATTTTTTCAGTAATCGTGTTAATATCCTATTCATTTCACTGGTAATTGTATAGCACCATCATATTGTAATAATGTGCGCGATGCAAAAGTCAGGTGAAATGATCTAATGATGTCAAGATGAAATGCTGTCAGTGTAAATCTAAAAAGATAGTATAACACTGTCAAAAATGAAAGGAAATTATGGTATTGTAAGTTCTACTACCATTAAAAGATGTAAGAAGGAAAGGGTTCCACAATCTGGGGCAATGTCTGTTATGACAGATCTGCTCAAGCAACTTAAAAGACAAACTGGCATTCCTCATCTAATTTTCTTTATCCAAAGAGTTTTTATTAAAATTTTCTATTAATTTCCTGCATGAATGTCTTCAAGCCCAGAATAGGACTGTGATTCTCAAAAGCAATTTGTGTTTGAAATATTCATTGTTCTTTGGGTCTATGGTCCAACATTAATTGCAACAGATAGTCATTTCTCTTGCAAGAGCAGGAGTACATTTAAAAAGTTTTGTGAAAAAGAAATAGTCCTCTAAGTTTCACTCTTTGAGGAAACCTAGGCAGTAAGGGAAAGCTTTGTTATACATGGAACACCTCACATAAGAAAGGAAATATAGTGCATTAATGCACAGTCAATGTAGGCATAAGCATTTATCTTCTTTATATACCAGATTTTGAAAAGCCTTACGAAGTTCCAGGATGAAAAGGAAGCAAATCAGGTACAGTGGCTCACAAGAAAAAAAAAAGAAGGCCTTTTGGTGTACTTATACTTCTATGCATTTGGAAGTCTCCAGTCCCAATTCTCTGAAGTTTTCTATTATAAGGGGGGATTCAGATTAAGTGTTTTAAAAAATATAGAGGCACAATTTCTGCCAAAACTATTAAAAAGATCATAATCAAAATGAAGTAAAGGATATAGAGTGAACACTTAGGAAAATGTTAGATAAGGAAGTGAACTTTGCTGTATTCAGGGAGTCTACTAGTCCAATTCTACTATTCTATTGTGAGTTTGAAATAGATGCACCTTTCTCAGGGCAGATGCATTCCCTCACGTGAGCATTTGGCTGGGCAAGCATGGTGTAGGCTGGATTCCAACTCCCATTCCCCTTTACCATGGAATGCTTATGCAGTGCACAACCTGCATATATACAGGTGGTGGTCCTGACCAGCCCTAACCTACTAAGGATAGACTATGTAGGTCAACCCCAAGGCAACTAAAAAAATGTAAGCTTTGCTAATCAGGCAAGTTTCCATGAGGCCAGGCTTCCGGACAGGACTTTCCAAGATGGCCTCCTGAAGGACTTTGGAGAGTGTGAGAAATATGCCACAAAATCAAGCTTTGGCCAGGACTACTCCAATTTACTCCTATTGCTCTAGTAAAGTGATTATCAATCCCTTTTCACTTTCAAAAATGTCCCAGTTTGGATGGTAAATTATATTGTCATTCTATACATAACTTTGTTAAAGAAACAGGGTGAACGTTTTGCCAGAATAGTCTGTAGATAGATGTGTGAGACATATCAGTGGAAAACAAGGGAAAAGAAAGAATGGGAGCAAATAGTGGGACAAGATTGGCTGCTTAGTTTTATATGTGTTTGTCCTTAGTTAGGTCCAGGGACCAATTGCTCATCAACATTTAACATCAGTTATTAAAATTAAGCTTTTTATTAAGAGAAACCTTCCCCTGAATTTTCCTTGTTCCAACACTAAAAAACACCCTACCTCAGATGTACAGTATATTTCCATTCAATTTCCTAAGATGTGGATGCTAATATCCAACAACTGAATTCTAAAGAAAAGTGAAACTGATTAAAGGGAAAGGAAACTGTTGATATAAACAAAGGATTACAACTCAAACAGCCACAATTTATTGTATGCGTCTTTAGGTGTAAGGATACAAAGAAAAGGAGAGTAGCAACAGAAACGTTATTCTGGTATTTAAAGCCTTAGTTCTATGCTTTTATTTTCCACAGGATACAGGATTTCTGGTTTTAGAGACTCCCATGCAATAAACTGATTAGCCACAGGATAATAATTAAATTTCTTTCTTAACCTGTCTGTCTCACATTCATCAATAGAAAATGAATAATAATGGCATCTCCTTACAGGCTGCTGTAGATATTAAATGAAATAATACACCCAAAGCATTTAGCATACAGTAAATACCTAATTTGTTGGTTTGGAGATTATTATTATTATTATTATTATTATTATTTGAGATGAGGTCTCACTTTGTCAGCCAGGTTTGAGTGCAGCGGCATGATCATGGCTCACTGCAGCCTCAACCTCCTGGACTCAAGTGAACCTCCGACCTCAGCCTCCCAAGTAGCTGGGACCACAAGTGCATGTCACCATGTTTGGGTAATTTTTTTATTTTTGTAGAGGTGCCACTATGTTGCCTAGGCTGGTCTCCAACTCTTGAGTTGAAATGATCTTCCTGCTTCGGCCTTCCAAATTGCTGGGATTATAGGCATGCCCCCCTCACCTGGCCTGAATTGTTGTTGTTGCTGTTGTTGTTTTATATTAAAAGAGCAGCATGTTTACTTCAGTCTATGATCAACTCTTTTTGTATTTTGTATGTGCGTACATATAGCATTTTGACCGTGGGAAATTTTAACCACTCTTAGGTAACAACACAATTTACATAGTGTGTGTCAAATAGAAAGTTGGGAAATCAGGTTTCTTCCTGCCTTACTTACCTCACAAGACTATTGTGAGAGTAAACAATCAATTACATAAGAACTTTCTGAGATTAAAAAAAAGTTTAAAATTCTAAGCAAATGTAAGGAATTATTATAAAAGTGAATTATTTGGGCCTCAGTATATTAATCTGCCAAGTAAGGAGTATCTTTCATTCAAATAAAATGTATTTGAAAGTGGATATCCATTATCAAAGCGCTAACCAACAATAAAATTCCTAACTGCAATTTTTATCAGTGTTATTTCCTCTGGCCCAAGCCCCTAGAGAGCAGATGAGGTGGCCATTAGTCTTTCGTGGTCATGGGAGAGCTGAGTCAGGCATCTCTTCTTTTCAGGAGCATGCTGATCTACAGAGACTGGAGCAGAAGGCTAGGCAAGCCCAGTGGTGAGCCTCCATGCCCATGGAGAAAGTGACGATTGCAAGGATGGTGATGGGAGGGATTAGGCAAGACAGGGGGAGATGGCAGCCCTGCATTGAGCCAGAAATTCCATGCCTAGATATTCCTAGGCATAGTGTGGGACAGAGGCAATACAAATTTGGCACTGTTCAAAGGCCAGGCAGGCACTTCACTCCCAACAGCAGTAGCTGGCAGGCAATGCCACCACACCACCACTCAGACTCACCAATAAAGGGTGAGGTACAAATGCCAATATGGAATATGAGCAAGTTCAAGTTAAATGAAAGGCAAATATATAAAAGTTGAGGACCACCCAAAACAGGCAGACATAGCAGCTTCTCAAGGCACTGTGAAAGTATAAGTGAATTATATGTGAAATCCCTTTGGGAAAAACCATTTAAAGGTCTATAAAATTTGCAAGACATGCCAAATACTGGCCATAAGACTCTAAAGAGGAATGGAGCTCAATAACGCACTGGAAACATTTACAGAACATTTTTCCTAAACTGTGATATTTAAGGCCACATTGATTTTTAATTACCCTAGTAAAAGACAGTCGCAAAAAAAGTGACTTCCATTCCAACTTCTCGGAGAACTGTCCCCCAAAAGACAATCCTTGGGTGGACAAGTGCTTTTTCCTGAATGTCCCCCAGTGATTATTTTAATTCAGAGAGAACAAGGTGGATCTATTTCTGTCTTTTTGCTTTCCATTCTTTGGTCTATTTCTCTTCGAATCTCTTCCATCATTATTATAAGTTAGGAAAAATTACCAGGCAATTTTAATTATTAGATACTTCCTCCTTATTTTGTGCTTAATTAACAGGCTTCAGGAATAATTCCATTAAAAGTATTATCACTTTAGCAAATACGATGTTATCTTTGGTTCATCTATTTACTGTGATGCTAAAACGTTCTTCCTGTCCTCTACAAGTTTGCTATGCAGGTTAACTGCTAGCTACCTAGCACAGTTACAATATAATAGAACCCTAAATGTGTCTGAATCTCTTGAATGGCACTTGTAAAAAAGCTGTAACAGTGTACCCATGAAGCAGTTAGAGATTCAAATAACAGAGAAGGCAACAGAGAACTGTGGGGAAAATGGTACATTCTGAATTTTTTCATGTATGAATACAGTTATTCTTGCCTATAGCTTTTATTTTATTTGTTGATTTCCAACTTTGCTTTTTTTAGTCTAAGAAATTATTTAACGCAATGCCAGTATATTCTCTGTGGCTAGCTAATGTCCCAAGTGTCATTAAGAAGTATCTTTTGCCTCTCTAACTCCAAGGATTCCTGGAACTTGCAAGAAAAATTCCAGACATCCCCTAAACCTCATTTTAGACGAGTAGTGCATGCAGACACATAGTAGGTTACCTGCAAAGTGAGGTCTGTCGAAAAGTTGTAGCAGCAACCACAGTGTTCCTTGATTTGCTAAGTAACCTACTGAAATGCATGCATCAATTGGCTGGGGGAAATGCACATAAACCACTGGGCACATGCTTTTACATGCCCACAATTATAAATCAGGATGAAGCAATAAATTATACTAAGGCATATGTTTATTGTATGTTGCTGTATGTACTATCCTAGAGCCTACTATGTTGAAACAGTAGAACAAAATAAAACTGAAGACTTAAGGTTGAAAAAGTAAAATTTTGCTTAACTGCCCATGGGCCATATGAGTATTACTAAGCTTCTGGCTGCAAATAATGTATCTTTTCTGCTCACAATTTTTAAAAGTTACTCCATTGCTGTGTCAGCTACACTTCACTTGGAAAGCTATTGACTTTTCCTTTCTGTTGCCTTAATTTTCTTCTGCAGGAGCACAGAGGGATGCAAGTCCAGGTGGGCACTGCGGCTTCCACTGATTGTGCTGTGTAACACAGCAGGGAAACCTCTTATCTCAGGCTGGAGTTGCCTGTTTAAGATTTTTTTCCTTTATAAAAGGTAAAGATAGTAAACACAGCTGTCAAAAATGGTTTTGTATTTTTTGCTGTTTGTTTTAATCTGTTAAAATGATATAATTAAGGCAGAGGGTAAAAATGCCTATAAAATTATACTATCTGCCCTTGTGCATATATATTGTTGGCCAAGTTTTACACAGTTCACAATATTTAAATAATCTGAATGTCTTTGGCTTTATAATTGGTTTTCTGCATCTCTGCATACAATGTCATCACATCATAAAATACAGTGGCTTAGGATCAATGAACTCTAAAATTCTAAATTGATCTTGGAATTTGGATGTTATTAAAGATGACTGAAGCTTCACTCTTGCTACTTCCTTGCCAGAGCTGGATCACTGCTTTGAATTCCTGTCTGCCAATTACTTTTCTTTTAACTCCACAAGGGGTATTTTTAGAATTTGGAATATTTATATATCTTTAAGAAGAATAAAGGTTTTGTAAATAGTACCACAGCCAAACTTTCCTTTCAAGAAGATGAAATCCAAATTTAGGATGAAGAATATGCCTCAATTTCAGTTTGCAAAGACATATAATAATATAATCCCATTTACTTCCTATTTAGATGAACTTGAAGTGTTTTCAGCTGTGGTATGTTAAATTCATCTCATACAGAATAGATTTGAGTGGATACTTAAGGCCTTTTCCTAGCTAGTTATGTTTAAGTTAAATGAATAAACATATTTTAATGTCTTAATTATAAAAACAAAATGTGTAGAAGTCTATGATCTGCCCTATCATTTGGAAATAAACCAAAAACCTTATTAGGTTGGAATTAAGTGAAAAATAGTTTTCCCCTCTGGAGATTCTTAATTTATTCAGAATATTTATATAATTGCCTCCTATCGAATCCTTTGAGATTTACTTTGTTGGGGATGCTCTTTAACTCCAAACACATTTTTCTTGAGGGCAAGGGGATATTATAATTAATTTCAGCACGAGGGAAACCTTTTTCCTACTTATCCTATTACCTCTTCACACCCCCTTTTCCTCTTCTCCCTCCCTAGATCAGCTCACTGTTGATTTATGTGGGTTCCTAAACATTTTAGCTTGGGCCTAGTTAGTTCAGCCTCATAAAGGCATGGGAAGAACTTTGAACCTACATGTGGAATTAGGCAGTTTTCCTAACTCAGAAGATGAACCACCTCTGAATGCTAGATCCAAGTCAGTGTCCACTGCCTTCTATTGGGAGGCAAAGACCATTCAGTTGCATTGCCAAAACCAATGACTAACAACTTGTGATATTTTTGAAGGCCTTTGCTACTTTTGCAATCATAACTCCTATCTTTTTATCTCACCCTAGTTCAAAGAAATGTGCCTTTTCTATACAAATTATCAAGTTGACTATTTCAGAGCTGTCACTTTAAGTTATTAAATGGTCTTAGTACCCCAACGCAAAGATAACTGCAGGTCCATTGTAATAAAACGATTACTCAGATCTACCTCCACAAAATGTATGACTGAACCAGTTTTGTTCAAACCAGTGTTTGAGATTTCTGGGATGAAAAGTACTCTAAATGGATCATGGTACGAGTGAACTTCTTTGAGAGCATTTTTCACTGGACAATGGATAAAACAGTGTAAATAAAAAGAAAAATAAACCTCACCCCCAAAACAGGACTTTCAAAAAATGAGTGTTCTACTGATAAAGTAAAAAAGTGCTTTTTATATCAAGTGTGCCTATACAATGCTAGCATCATATTAAAGTGTCCTTTATTTACTTGAATTATACACATCCAATTGATGTGTACAATGTTTTATATAAATGAAGGTTTCCATTTTAAAAATAAGTTCATAAATTAAATATTTTCAACTCCACTGAATTTTCTGAGATTCAAGCCCAAAAGAAAAGTTGTTCCACTGTTGGCACTTCTATGAGTAAATAGATTTCCAGATAGGCTACATGGAGAAAACTGAGTAAATGTTGTTATTAATATTTTCTGCTCCTCCACTCCCTTCCATGGCTCTCTCCCTGCAAACTTAGTGGCACTCTTTTCAACACATAGTAGTGAACGACCGAAAGCCTCCCAAGCACCTTATCTAGAGGAAGGCCTTCTTCAGAAATATCTAGGAAAGGCCACCGGGAGCAGTGGCTGATGCCTATAATCGTAGCCCTCTGGGAGGCCGAGGCATGTGGATCACTTGAGGTCAGGAGTTCGAGACCAGCGTGGCCAACATGGCGAAACCCTGCCTCTACTAAAAGTACAAAAATTAGCCGAGTGTGGTGGTGGGTACCTGTAATCCCAGCTACTCAGAAGGCTGAGGCACAAGAATCGCTTGAACCCGGGAGAAGGAGGTTGCAGTGAGCCAAGATCGTGCCACTGCACTCCAGCCTGAGTAACAAAGCAAGACTCTGGAAAGAAAAAAAAAAAGGACTAGGAAAGAAGAGTCACCCTTGCTATCTTCCAGTCACCCCAGGTGGGGACATTGAACAAGCGCCTCACACCCAACAACTGAGGGAGGCGGAAGGGTATATCAGGGTGCGGGGGACAGGGGCCACCACGCCAAGACCCAGAAAAAGGTAAGCCGGTGGGAAGAGGACGGAAAAGTATGAATGTGCAAGAAGTAAAGGAAAGGAAGGAAAAGGCATGGGAATTCAAAGATCTGTTGGAAGTACAGAGTAAGAAAGCCACCTGGTAGTGAGGTCTAACACGAAGGACCGGTTGGTGTTGTCCGGCCGGTAACTGAGCTTGGGATTTGCCATTTGTGCAATGTTGCTCGAGGACACTGGGTGGCGCTCGTGGTAAAGACTTGCACTTATCTTAGGGTTCCCCCACAACACTTCACCTTCCCTTCCTTTGCAGATTTCGGCTACTAAAAGACGAAATTACTCACATTCTTCCTACGTGTCTCAGCGGGGAGCCCGGCTGGAAATGCCGTGGGGCCGTTTCTCCATCTCCACGGCTGGATTTGTCGGTGGGTTTTGAGAGGCAACAGCGTCCCGCCCGCTGGCCTTAGGACAAAGCTGGAGGCCCTGATGTAAGAACTACCTCACAGCACCAGCAAAAAGTTGCTGCTCCGAGAGCAGGAATACGGGTCGGTGTATGCTCCGAGCGTGGGTCGGAAGCCGCAGCCAAGGCCCGCAGCTGAGCCGGCAGTGCACAGAGCTACAGTACCTATATTGTGGAATTAAATAAAACAGTATCGTGAACAGAACTCCCGCTGCTTTTAACTTAGCGCTTCCTCTCCCTGCCGGCTGCCTTTAAGGAAAGGGAGGAGAGGGGAGTGGGGTCAACCTAGAAAAGAGGAACAAAATCAAGTAAGTTGAGGCTCTGGACCTGCAGAGACACATCCAGATTTGGTCTCACCCAGAAGCAGAACGGCTTAAGTCTGCGTGAGCGCCAATGTTCTAACGCTTTAGGAACTGAAACAAAGAAGTTAAATTCATCCCTCCCGACCCACTTCTTTTTGTCTTTTATGAAATGTAGGAAAGAATGTCCATTTTGACAGCGGGATGGAGAGGAGGGGTGAAATTTAGCAAGGTCTAGAACTAATTTAACATTGTAACATTATTTTCAATCGGATCCCGAACTTCTAAATTTTGCCCCAAGTCTGCAGCTTCCAATCCCATCCTGGTTAGGATCTGCCATCTCAGCAAGGTGTAAGGGCATTGCTAGGAACACCCTGTTTAATATAATCGAGTGATAATTCAAATCTCTATGTAACCAAAAGTGTCGAAGATAGGGGCACCAGAAGAAGGGCGGCCCGGCTCCCTGCCCACCTGTCTTTGCCGGGAGGTGCTTTGAACTGTACCTGGCATTGATCAGGGTAAACGATTCTTGTAATTCACTGGCAAGATGCGTGTCCGATAACTTCTCCAGAGCACAGCCCAGGACCGCAGACCTCTGTTTCCCTGCCGTGCTGTAGCTCCTCACAGCCCACATCTAGACGGTTAACAGCCTGTCAAAAATCGACAGCGCCGAGTCAGGGCCGGCTGGCGGCTGCGGCTCTGTTTACCCCAAAGTCTATCTCGGAGAAGCCCAGGGCAGCGCAGGCCCAAAGCGCGTGACTCAGGCCAGGGAGAAAGGGAGGATGCCGCCGGGCGCCAGCCTCCCCGCGCTGAAGTTTCCCCTCAAAGAAAGTGCGGTCCAGACCGCCAAGGCAGGGAGTTGGTGCACGCATGTCAGCTCTGCTTTGGAGTTCCCGAGCTGGGCTGCATCTTGCTCTGAGCTCCAGACACCCTACCTCTACCTGTCGGCCTGTTTTGGGCCGAGTGGCTCCACAGCCCAAGTAACGCTAAACTAACAGTAGGCATAACTAACACAGACGCTTTCTTCTTCGGTAGGAGGGCAAAGGGAGAGGAGGCCAGATAATCTTAGACATCTGGTGGAATTGCCAGGTTGCGGGACCCCCGTAAAGAAAGTTGCAGGAAGGCCCCAAATCAGGATCCAGCCCCCGGCGTTGCGTATTTGAGGGGAGTATCAAGGGGAATTGACAGAGACTTTTATATTAACTTTCTAAACTCTCAGCTGGATCACGACTAGAACAAGGACAGCGCCTCCTAAAGGGCAAATTTTAGACCTCGGTACCAACTGAATGATTCTTGAATCCTTTCTTCCCTTGCATAGAACTAAGTAGGATGTCTGCAGCAGGAAATAAAGGAAAGAGGGTACAGAAATCCGGGCTAGGGAATGGAGAGACTGGGCCTCGAGTGCCACATCCATGGATGGAGAAGGGGGAAATCAATGGGCATCATCTGACTTCCCCACATCGGAGACTTTCCCATTCTTTCCTGGAGGCGTGACAAGTCATACATGGATCCATTTACCTTTGCAGAAGTCTTTAGCCACTGAACATAGTTACAGACCCTTTATTCCAACGCCTTGAAAATAGAGGAAAATATTAAAACAGAAGTGGGGCTGTTTGGCTCTACTTGCAAGCCAGCAACGAGGATTTGGGCTTCCTTAAGTTATATTTGTTTAAGACAGTAATTTTTAAAAGCCATTGTAAGAACTTCAGGTTGCAGGAACTCTCCCTGCCATTTACCGGCTTAATGGACATTGTGCATTCTTGGGCATTCCTATCCAGCCTGCGTCTGTGAGATACTCATCTCCTGCAAAGGAAGTTGCCTCTTTCCCCAAAGAGCAAATTTTCAAAACATGTCTAAGTTTCAACTTGCTTTCTGACACTCTACTAAAAAAAAATGCTGTTATCCCCTCCTTCTCGCCTCCATCCTACATCCCTCCGCTCCTCGCACCTTGACTCCCTATTTCAGTATCAGTGTTTAATTCTACACTCGCCTATGGTGCAGCCCACGGGGGCGGGGTAGTGGGGAGCAAGGAAAGATGGTTGCCCACCTCATTCCCAAAACATGTGCACTTTTGAGGCTTCTGATTGGAACACATTGTTCCCAGACATCACAGAGGTTGTGCTGGGGCTTCTCCGACGTCTTTGGAATTTACTAAAAACAGATTTACTGAGACCCCTCCCCACCACCCCCCAAAAGAGGAAAAACACATACACGGGCGCGCATGCACACACACAAACACACACACCCCCTCCGTACCCCCACCCTTTTTAAGCAATGCTTTGTTGTGCTAAAACTAGTTGGACGAGTTAGGGTGTTACTGCTGCTCCCGAGGCCCTGGCCAATGGAACCAGATCCACCCCGCTGTGCGTAAGCGCGCAATTAAGGATTTAACCAAGGCTGTGCTGCGCCTCAGCCAGCAGTCAGCCGGCCGGAGACAGAGACTCCACGACTCCCAGCCTCCTCCTCGCCGCGGCCCGTCGCCTCCTTCTTTCCTCCTCCTCTTCCTCCTCCTCCCTCTCTCCCACAGCCATGTCTGCTTAGACCAGAGCAGCCCCACAGCCAACTCCGGCAGCCGCCGCCGCCACAACAGCAAAGACAGCCGCTGCCGCCGCCAGTGAGCGATGACAGGAGTGTTTGACAGAAGGGTCCCCAATATCCGTTCCGGCGACTTCCAAGCTCCGTTCCAGACATCCGCAGCTATGCACCATCCGTCTCAGGAATCGCCAACTTTGCCCGAGTCGTCAGCTACCGATTCTGACTACTACAGTCCTACGGGGGGAGCCCCGCACGGCTACTGCTCTCCTACCTCGGCTTCCTATGGCAAAGCTCTCAACCCCTACCAATATCAGTATCACGGCGTGAACGGCTCCGCCGGGAGCTACCCAGCCAAAGCTTACGCTGACTATAGCTACGCCAGCTCCTACCACCAGTACGGCGGCGCCTACAACCGCGTCCCAAGCGCCACCAACCAGCCAGGTACATGGACCGGGGGCAGGCTGGGCAGATACCAGGGGACTAGAACGATAGGGGCGTGGAGTAGGGTGGTAGATTGGGGCCCACAGCGGTTCACTGCAGTGGGGTGCAGGAGGCAGAAGGGAGGAGGACCCAGACCCTCCGACAAAGAGAGTTTTTCTCCTAGCATTTTAGGGATTCTTAGTAGGAGAGCCCTGCGGGGATTCGAACTAGCGCTCTCCCCTCCGGCACCTTCCAAAGCCCTCAGTCGCTGGATTCCTAGCTTGCCCGGCCAGGAAGCCGACTGGGCTGGAAAGGGGATAGGGGTGGAGAGAAGAAAGAATCAAGCAGCCCCTGGCGTTTGCGTAATAAAGGGGAGGTTAGTTGTTGGGAATTTTGGTAAGCGTGCTGGGTTGGTGTGAGTGGGAGTAGAAGGCTGCCTCAGAGACTCAATCCGGATTAGTCTGGGAGTCGCCACAGGCTAGCACGGTGCGGGTGCCCTGAGCACGCTGGATGGGGGTGGGGGGTTAGGGAGTTATAGACAGGCAGAGAAGAGCGCGCCGAGAGCTTTGCGGTTTTTCCAGGCATTTCCAAAAACAAAAAGCCATTTCAAGGTGGAGGAGGGTTGCTGAGGGGTCACGTTGTAGGAGGGCTTTTTTCCTCTCTCTCTCCCGATAGGTGCCCACGATTTGTCTTTCCCTCCTCCTTTTTCGTCCACCTTAAAACTTACTTAGAGTTTAAGAGAGTTAGTGAGCTTGGGCGGTAAGAGAGGGGCATGAGGTCTCGGTGGAGAGGTTTTACTGGTCAGGTTTGATCTCTTCCCACCAGCACATTAATAATCCTGCTAATATTAGCATCCCCTACTCTGGCAGAATTGAGACCACAGCCCTCAACCTCCACCCTTCTCCCTGGAACTTCTCACACACACACACACACACACACACACACCCCGGAGAGGTTCTCCGCCAGTTCCAGAGGGATGGTACTTTTGAGGAAGGGGACTTGTAGCCCCAGGGCACGTTTGTACAACACGCTTTTGGGAGTCCGCCCCCCACCCCACATCCCCCCAACCCCATACTCAGGACAGTGAGAATTTCGTCCTGACTTGCCGCCCCTTTCCTACGAAACCACCCCACTACCTGTTCCTTCTCCAAGTTTGACTCGTGCTGAACTTTACAAGAGAGCCCCAGGTTGAGGTGTCTTCGTTTCTTTCACTCTCTCTGTATTTCGTGCATAAGTGGAAGACTTTTTTTTTTTTAGCCAAGAACATACTAAGTATATTTGTAAAAGAAACCAGACACATCTGTGCCCTAGCAGATCTGCAGCGAGATTATGGGGGCTGCATAATCGGCCCTCTGTCTGCCGCGGCCCCGACCGCTCACTGCTGAAGTGAAGGAGCATAGTTTGTTTGTGGATCTTTGAACTTTGGAGAACTCGGTTAGCGTCTTCCCTGCCCAAGCGTCTGGCTTCTGCGGGCGCCCGAACAGACGCCGACAGTAGTCGGGTCACGGCCGGGGGGCTCCTCCTTGAAGCCCCGGGAGGGGTTGGTGTTCTTGTCTCGGAAATGCGGGGGAGCACAGGGTGGGCGTAAAGACCAGTCCGGGAGTAGGAGGAACCACCGCAAGAGCTGAGTCCCAGATGCCAAGGGGAAAGCTGTGCTGTAGGAAGCGCTTTGCACAAACCTATCTGAATGAACAGAGTAGGAATTAATCAGACTACCCAGCTTTTCCATATTTGGGGGAGGAGCATATTTATCGTGGTCTTGAAAAGCCAAGGTGTTGGTGATATGGGAAAAGAGCGAAGACTGCGTGGTAAGAAACGCAAGGACTCTATTTGAGGCCCTTCCGCAAAAGGGGCATTGTCTGGTGACAAGCTTTAATTGAGTCTGTTTTGATTATTTAGAGAAAGAAGTGGCCGAGCCCGAGGTGAGAATGGTGAATGGCAAACCAAAGAAAGTTCGTAAACCCAGGACTATTTATTCCAGCTTTCAGCTGGCCGCGTTACAGAGAAGGTTTCAGAAGACTCAGTACCTCGCCTTGCCGGAACGCGCCGAGCTGGCTGCCTCGCTGGGATTGACACAAACACAGGTAAAACCGCTGCCATGCACTAGACCTGCTTGAGCTGCAGGTCTGGTTGGGTCGCGTGGTTCAGTCTCGGGGACTGGAACCGTTTGGACAGTACCCGTGAGAAACTAACAGGCAGACACAAAGACACCAGCCCCTATGCTTTTCCCTCTGTGAGTCAGGCCTTGAGATGGTGGGTGTGGGATTCATTATGGGCCTAGAGATACCTCCCCTAACCGCGCCCCCCGGCCCCCCAGCATCGGGCCTCCAGAGCTCGGGGACCAATTTCTCAGGTTGGAAGCAAGCAGAGGGTTATTTCTAGGACGGCCTTGCAGCCCTGAGAAACGATCTGGTTTTCTTAACAATGTAGAGCTTCCTCGGGGTGAGCAGGGCCTGGGGCCCTCGCGGTGGTCTCAGGCTGAGAACGTCGCCTGGAGCGGAAAAACTGAAGGGTCGTGCCCTGAGCTTATGGGAGCTTCAGGCCATGGTCGGCTGAAGGTCAAGAGGCTGCGGTGGGGCGGGGCGCTATTGTATGGGGGCGGGGGCAGTCTTTCCTGGATCGTCCCATTCCCTTTACTCTAACCCAGCTGGGGCCTACGGAAGCTTAAAGACTGTTCCGAGTCACGGATAAGAGCTGTAGTCAGATTCTGGCCTCTCTGAGCTGCAGAGGGAGTGAAGGGAGTAGGACGCGAGGTTGGGAGCTCGCTCCTTTTCCTCATCACAGGCGCGTGCAGCCGGCCCCACGCCCCTTTTCCTCTGGGATCCCGCGATGGTTTTGGAGAGCTTCGCCGCGTTCCGCGCGTCCTGCGCAGGCTTACACGAGCGCGCCGCCGCCGCTGACACTCGGGCGCACACTCGCCGCGCTTGCGTCCCCCACCCCCAGCCCAAACAAAAGATAAGCCTTGGGGTCACAAGCCTTGGGGTCGTGGCCTCGCTGGGCCGGGGCTCACCGAGCCGGCCAGGGCGCCCTCTGGGCCAACGCTCCACGGTTTGCCTCAGGCGTAGCTTCTCGGCCGTAGGCCTCAAGCTGCGGGGAGACGACGGGCAGGGCTGGGCGGCCCAAAGGCCCGAAGATGCCTCCAGTCGCCGCCCCGGGGAAGGCGCGGGCAACCTCTGTGTGTCCCGGTAACGTGTGCCTTTGTTCCCCAACTCAGGTGAAAATCTGGTTTCAGAACAAAAGATCCAAGATCAAGAAGATCATGAAAAACGGGGAGATGCCCCCGGAGCACAGTCCCAGCTCCAGCGACCCAATGGCGTGTAACTCGCCGCAGTCTCCAGCAGTGTGGGAGCCCCAGGGCTCTTCCCGCTCGCTCAGCCACCACCCTCATGCCCACCCTCCGACCTCCAACCAGTCCCCTGCGTCCAGCTACCTGGAGAACTCTGCATCCTGGTACACAAGCGCAGCCAGCTCAATCAATTCCCACCTGCCGCCGCCCGGCTCTTTACAGCACCCGCTGGCGCTGGCCTCCGGGACACTCTATTAGATGGGCTGCTCTCTTTTACTCTCTTTTTTGGGACTACTGTGTTTTGCTGTTTTAGAAAATCATAAAGAAAGGAATTCAAATGGGAAGTTCAGAAAACTGAAAAAAGATTCATGTGTAAAGCTTTTTTTGCATGTAAGTTATTGCATTTCAAAGGACCCCCACCCCACTTTTTTTACAGAGGACCTTTTTTTGCGCAACTGTGGACACTTTCAATGGTGCCTTGAAATCTATGACCTCAACTTTTCAAAAGACTTTTTTCAATGTTATTTTAGCCATGTAAATAAGTGTAGATAGAGGAATTAAACTGTATATTCTGGATAAATAAAATTATTTCGGCCATGAAAGCAGAATGTTTCTGAAAAATACTTCATTTTGCCCCTCTGATAACCGGCTAGTGAAGTTTTATTGAAGGCAACTAAAGAAGGACAAGCTCTGCAGAGATCCAACAAGGCAAAACAGAAAAACGGAAGTCGAGGCTGCATGCATGCAGACTGTATATATGTATATCTTCGATGCTGTATTTTTGTGTGTGTGTGTGCATGCATATATATATATATATATATATATATATATATAGCAGGTTTATAGTACTGCCATATCATATATTTAGGTGTGTTTTTTTTGTTGTTGTTTTGTTTTGTTTTTTGCCTAGCCACAAAAACCTTTAGATAAATTTGACTCCAAATTGTTTCACATAGAAAGTAATGCTGAAATAAAAATACATCCCTCTCACCCTGTATATGAATTAGAAGGCAACAGAAATCCTTCAATAACCCCTCTGAATTCTAAGCTCAAAGCAATTATCTTGGAGAAGCGCCCCCACCCATCAGCCTCTGTGTAGTGCCAGAGCAATTAGACAAATTACCCTTCAAAGGGAGTTTCCAGAGATGAGAAAACGAAAAGAAAAGAAAAAGAAATCTCCCCTCACACCTATTACATTTCTAAAAAATCTAAAATGTTTGGAGCATGGCAAATGATAGAGCCTTGGACTTTTTGGAGTAAGATTATAAATGTGTCAGCATTTTTAGAGACATTAAAACATTGCAGAGATTGTGAAGAGGGAACTTCAGGGTTGGGGAAAGGAAGAAATGAAAGCATTGTGGCGCCGTACTGATTTCATTTTGTGCGAGATAATATTCTTAATATTTCCCTCCTCTCCATTCTCTTTACTGCTCTATGGTTTTTTTCAGAAAGGAGCTTCCTCTGCTTTGCTTTTACATAAAACAGTGGCCAAACAGGTTCTAAATGATGGGAAATGGGATCTGTTTGGGAAGATTTCTCCTTTGGGAAGACTTCTTTGGGACAGAGAGGAAGGACTTGCTGCGGTGTGCCGAGTCCCTTCCTTCTTCTTGCACTCCTGCATGTAGATAGCAACAGTATGACCAGAGCTATGCAGTGCGCCTAAAGCTGTAGCCCCCAGGCCTGAACTGTAGGTGTCTTTCTGGCTGGCTGTCCTTCAATGGGCCTGACTCTATTTCCTTAGGAGACCAAGGAAAATGTTGCTTTGGAAATTACAAGATGCATGTGAAATATTTTACAGCTAGGAAGTCAGCAGCAATAAATGACAAAAGAGCCTTCTTAAAGTAGGGGTAGATTAGAGCATTAGAAATTATATCCTGTCAGTAAGGATTTCTGAAAAGGCTTTTCCAGGGTTGGGAGACTAGACCTGAAAAGGCACGCTATGTGCCCTGAGGGGAATTTATCTTACCTATCTCTCTCTCTCTCTCTCTCTCTCTCTCTCTCTCTCTCTCCCCCTCCTTCCTCCCTTTCTGCCTCTCCTCCTCTTCTCTCCCTACCTCCCTTCCATCTCTTGGATTTTTTTCCTTCTCTTCTCCTTTACTTTTTTCCTAGAATAGTTACCAGGCCCTCCAGTGTGGAACAGCTTGCCTCTTGGAGGAATCAATATTTTGACCATTCTTTAGACCTATCCTTCTGCATGGCTCCGAGGCAGCACAACGCCGGGCGGCCTGACCTGTGAACCCCTCCTCCTCCCGCACCCCCAACTCCAGAGCGGCCGCGACTCAATATTTCCCTCTCCCCATTTCCCTCCAGCCGTACTTTCTCGGAAGGACCCCTGGGTGCCAAAAAGAGCACAGCAGGAAGGCTTTCGGGGGAGGGGGGAGCCAAATGGTGCCCCATTTTGTTTTCTGCACTCACAGAGAATAGGAGGATTGGGGAAGAGATGAAGATACCCACTTCCTGCTTTTCTTTCTCTGCTTGTAAGGATTTCCGGAGTTTCTATTGCACCAAGAGCTAGCGCTTTATTTCTGGTGACTCCGACTGGGAGAAACCCGCACCCACAATGTGCCAGCGCCTGGCTTTCCCCTGTGCGGACGCCTCTCTCTGACGGGGTGCGTGTTTGGGAAGTTTGGGGGTTGGGGCGCACCCACTGCACACCTTCAATATTTCTTACCTACTGGCTGCCTGAGAGTGGCAAGAAAGTGGTTGGAACGTAATCTTTCCTTTCTGCACACAAAGAGAGCAGATATTTTTCCATCTGTCCCTATCATCTCCTCAGCCCCATTACTGGTGGAAAAGAAGGGGTACCACTCCAACACTTGGCGCGGCCGAGCTGAGGGAAGGGTGGGTTCGGATTCTTCCAGAGAATGAGGGACGCTCTTTTTAAATGACCACTCCCCCACCCTAGCTTTGAGGCTAGCTGCTTGTTGTTAAGATCGCTAAAGTCTCATTGCGTGGTGGCCCAGCCCAACCCCGCGCGGACACAGACTTGGTTTCAAGATTCCTTCTCTTGTGCTAACCTCACTTCTTCCACTCGCAAAGCCCTCTTCTCTCGTGTGGTTTTTATTTTTTAGCTTGGTCTGGGAGCCGTGGACAAAAATATTCTGGTAAACCAGTCTGCAGCGGGCTTTCCCTGGCACCCTGGGGATTCTCTCAGGGGAATTTAACTCCCTGCAGTTACGCGCCCAAGAATGGAAAAATAACAGATCCTCAGCAAAGTCTAAAAATATCTATGTGATGTTTCTCTCCCTTGCCCTCCCTTCCACCTTCTCTTCCTCTCCATTGTTCATTCCTACGTCGAATATAAACGTGCTCCACTCCCCAGCATATTCCCGGACCGGCAGGACCCACTCTCGACATCGCACTGAGCGACCCCTTCCTGCCTTCCCCTTCCGGTTCCCACTAGCCTAACTCTCCGTCTAGTGCTCCCAAGACGAATCAAGTCTTTTCCAAGATTAATGCTCTTTGCAGTGGCGTCTTCACGCTCCCCACCCCTTACTTCCAACACCTCACCCCCATCTTCAGAGCTCCTCATAAAGCCCAGGAAGGCTGGGCAGACAGGCAGGGCCAGCGCGATTCCCCGGTGCCCAGTCCGCCTCTTGGGCCCCTCTGTAAGAGATCAGATAAATTGGCCTTTGTTTGAAGTTCGTGTTGGGCTAGGCGGATTTCTGCCCTCTTTCCCCCCTTTTTCCTGGCGGCCACCTCCTTGTGGGACAAGGGGCGGCCTGGGGATCCGAAAGAAGCCGCATTCCTGTGGGTGCCAGGCGGCTCCAGTGCTGAGCCACAGGGCCTGAGACACACACACACAGAGGAACCCGCAGACTTCTCTGCCCTTGATCTCGCTCGCTCTCTCGCTCTCTCTCCCTCCCGTCGAGGCACCCACCCGGGATCCTGTCCACTCACACTCGGATCCACCCAGGGCTCGGCCTCAGGCCGGAGCGCGTTGACCCGCACAAAGACACAAACGCACACAACCCCCTCCCATGACACAGGCCAGGCCAGGAACTCCCCGCCCAAGTCGATCTTTTCTCTCCCGCCCCTTATCCCACAATCCCAGACGCGCCGGCTGGCCTCTCTGGTTCCTTTGATCCCACCGGACGCCCCACGGCTCGCGGCGTCCTGGCCGCGCCGTCCTAGGAGTCACCCACAGCGCGCCAAAGCCAGGCTGCGCCCGCCTCCTCCCAGCGCGCCCTATAGCTCACTCCAGCCTGGACAACGCTGTCTCCTGGGCTCTCCCGCCCAAAGCGCCTGGGACGCCTTCTGGAACACTGCCCCCACATCCTCCTCCTTAGCGCTTCCCTGTATTCCGGGAGAGGGACATTTCAGGCTACCCAACCACCCCTCCTCTCCGCCCCATCCCTACAACCCCTTGGATCGCGCGCCTCCCACTGGCCACTGGGATCTTGCCAACCTAGAGCTCTCTAGCCCTCCCATGAGGCACACCCAGAGGACAGACGCCCTCGGGCACCTCTGGGAAGCGCGCCACGCCGGCGGATCCGCCTGTGGTCACCCCGCTCCTCCACCCTTAAGCAACCCCCGCCCCAACAGTAACTGGTGGAGGCTCCCGCCGCTCCGGAGCTTGGGGAGGGGGCGCTGCGGCTTGCTCTCGCCTTCGGCTCGCGCTCTCAGGTTGCCCGCGGTCTTTGCACACAGTGCTTGGTTTTTTCAACCTCAGCCCAGTCGCAGCGAACTCTGGGCCTTAAAAATAGCCCAAATAGCGGTGGCACATGTGGGATTGGTTAAATATTTTCTACGCAGCCCTGTCTCTTTCCCCCCACCCCCGGCGTTTTCTGTTGCATTTGACAGGTTTTAGATTCCTCAGTGGTGCAGGGCAGAAAGTATACATTGTATGTACTGCGTGTGTGTGTGTATGTGTTGTGTTGTGTGTTGCGGGTGGGGAGCTCTTCCTTTCAGTCGTCCAAGACTGCCGGCTGTAATGTAATATAACCTGTTTTATAGGTCGGACTCTAACCGTGAAGATAGGAACTGAGGGAATTTACATGAATCTATCTTTAAAGCAGATGAGAGTCCTGTTTTGCATCAATTAAATGTTTCTGCTTTTTTGTTCATTTGGACTTCTTATTTACTTCTGATTTATGGGGATCCGAAGGAGTCTCTGCCAAAAGCACATGTATTATTGAGTCTGTTCCACATCCTAAACCAAGATTTATATAAAACCGTGAAATACCACACATTACGACCTTTCACCACAGGAAGGAAAAAAAAATGGCTTCATAACATCACTCTACACACATACCCTCCCTTCTAAGTTTCGGTAAGGATTTTCTGTGGAATCTTCACCATATGCAGTCTAGTGTATTTTTTTTTTAAGAAGTGGGTGGGGGTGAAGGGTGGTAAACAGTTCCCAAGCTATGATTTATTTAAAAGGCTTCTTTTTTCTCGCTAAGCGAGAAGACAGGAACCTGCCAATGGAAGCTTATTGTCATCTAGGACTATTTCTTCCACTTGCCATTTGCAAGGTCGGGGAAGAGGGGCGGAGGAAGAGCAGGATATGGACTCAACTTTCATCTATAAACAGGGGTCACTAAACAGGGGACATTTCATTATTGCCCTTAAATTCACAAGAGCTAGGAAGCCTGCTAGCCACCCTGCAGGGCGGCCCTGGTTGGGCAGCTCCTGGGTCTGGGGAGTGGTGGGAGGAGGGAGAGTCGACACACACTGACCTGGAGGCTAGAAAAGATGCCTAGGAAATTCTGTGTGCATGGTGGGAAAATTGATCTACTGGGAATATGTGGGGTTTTTGGTATCTTTGACTAGGAGGTCCCCACCAAGAACCAGAACTAGACTCCAGAACCCTCTACCAGGGCAGGGTTCATCCTTTTGGAAGCAAAAACTTGAACCCCTAGAGCGCTTTGACTCTGAGCCCAGCATAGTCCCCCAGCCTCTCTCCAGCCTTTCTTGCTTTATCTCTCCCTCTTTTGCTCGAACTCTCTCCTTCTTTGGTCTTCCTATATTTTAATAAGACTGACCTTGCTCATTTTAGCACTTTGGTGACATGTAGCAAAGGAAGAAGCTGGACTGTTTTATATGGAGGGAGTTGATTAATTAATAAAAGTTAATGATAGGATTAAAACCAATAGCCAAGCCAACTGGAGAAGACAGCTTCCCAGCCGGCTATATTTAATTAGCAGCAATTAATATGTTTTCTGCTAATATCCTCTAGGATTCTAGATGTCTTAGTGGTGAAAGAGAATGAAGACAGAGGGTAGGAACACTTGTAAGTGTCCAAGGGCATTTTGCTTGGATAACAAGACAGAGTGCAAATTCATTTAAGAAAATGTTCATAAACAAGTGACAGGCACACTTTGAAGCGATTTTGTGGAAACAATGGCAAAACTGACAAATGGTCTTTGCTTTGGGGGAGGGGCACCTTTTTAAAGCAGGAAAACACTTCTGGAGAGAGAAGGGGGAAAAAAGACAGGGGGTTGAGAAAAAAAGCAAAAGAAAAATTATTTTAGACTCCAGACAGCAGCAGATGCAGCAGTCCTTGCAAACACATCAGCCCTGCACTATTGAAGATTTGGACATGAAATGCTTCAGACCACTGATTTGCTATTTTCTTAATTCTCGCTCTTCTTTTTCCATATGAATCAAACAGCCTTTTGTCCTTCAGGGTTTGATTTGATCGCTACTGTTCACATTTCACTTTTGTATTTTCCTCTTCCTATACCATTACTCATTGAGTGCCCTGTGAAATTACAATCGTACATTTTCAACTCAGCAACCCATTTGCAGTGCAAAAATAGGGTCTAAATAATGGCTGAATTAGCCCTACTGGACAGTTTCAGATGTAACACTCTGTAATAATTATATTGCAGGCTGGATTAGGATGCTATTATCATAATCTGGACGTTTACAATTATCTGTAATTTGCAAAGATGCGCCAGGTCTTGATTACAGCAGTTTTTTTTTTTTTTTTTTTTTTTTTTTTTTTTTTTTTTTTTTAAACACCAAAACAAAAAAAAAAAATGAAAATAAAAAAAACTAATTTTTGTGGGAAAAAAAAAGGT
>CAUYLG010010885.1:0-16882 GCA_963573385.1 Cacajao melanocephalus | reverse complement strand
TACATTTTTCTCAGTATCACATTACACCTATTTTAAAAGTGACCACATAATTGGAAGTAAATCACTCCTTAGCAATTGCATAGCATTTCACAGGTTTAAATAAAATATTGGTTGGCTGCTTGTTTGTTATTTTCATCCCTTGTTCCCTTCCTGTCTCCATTGTTAAGCACAATTATTGGCATAAAAGAGGTTTTTAATACCCATTTTTAGACTGCATTCTAGCCTGGGCAATAGAACAAGAATCCTGTTCTCTCTCCCTCTTTCTCTTCTTCTTTCTTTCTCTCTTATATTCTTTTTCTTTCTTTCTTTCACTCTTTCTTTTCTCTCTTTTTCTTTCTTAAATTTAAAAAAAAAAAAAAAAAAGTAAGTTGGGCACAGCGGTGCATAACTATAGTCCCAGCTATTCCGGAGGCTGAGGTGGGAAGACTGCTTGAGCATAGGAGTTCAAGTCAGCTTGGGCAACATAGCAAGACCCTGTCTCTAAACAAAGAAAACCAAAAAAAGTAATTAATGCCAAACATTGGAATCAGGGTTCGGTGCACTTGAAATACACAGATGAGTGTTTTCACATGCTGAAGACACAGCAACCAACGACGGGCTAAAGTGCTGCATTCCTAAAGTTAATCCACAGAGTCCATCATGCTATTCCAAAGTTCATTGCTCCGGCTCCAAACCTGGGACTTTCCTTTCCTGTTTCCTCTCTCTGACAGCTTAGAGCTACTGGACTCCATCCTTGAACTCCTCTGTTTATTGCAAATGTTCTTTATAAGCTATAAAATCTGAATTTGAGGTCTGGTTTCTTCAACTTTGAAACTCATTTCCCACTCCGAGTTCACACACTCTCAAAATGTTCATGAATCTTAAGGCTAGACCTAAAGCTTCTTTGTGCCTTCCTGCCAGCCTGCCTTTGTTTTAGTACCTACTAGCCTATCCTCACTCACTTGAGTTTTTACTCTAATTTCTGTCCAGTCATCCCACCACTAGTCCCCTATCAAAATGTTTGCTGTGCATTTCTAGATACATACCTTGCTTGTCCTTATGTCAAATTCAAAACCACCAAGACCAAATCCAATTATGTGTTCCCAAATCAGCTCCCTTTCCTCACCTCCCTGGTATGGTTACTGACCAATTAGAATGAATGTCCAACCACTCAGAATGCCACAGGCAGTAGGCCAAATCAGTATACTGGGTCCAATGTCAGCCCTGTCCATAATCCTTCCAACCAGCTAAACTTGAAGGAATTGTCTGTTCTCATAGCCTCTCTTCATCACCTCTTATTTCCTTCCATAATCCACACATTTTAGCCCTCCCTCCTCACCATCAAAATTTCTACTCACAAGGTCACCAATGGCCTTCTTGTTGCTAAAACCAATGAATTCTTTTTAGCGTTTATTTCACCTGACCATCCTTGGTAACATTTAACAATGCTGACCATTCCCTCCTCCCTGCAACACTCTCCTTGGCTTCTCTGACACTATACTCTTCTGGTTGAAATCCAGTCACCTCTGGTGACACCTTCTCGGCCTTCCCCAAACCTGCTTTTCCTCATGTTTCTTATCTCAGTGAATGATACCACCATCCCCTAAGCTCCTAAACCAGAAACCAAATTCCTTAGTTCTTATTTGCTTCTAACATTCCTTTAGTCATGGAATCCTGCTTATTCTTCTTAGTCTGCTTCTCTTCACCGCCTAAATTTTTTTTTTTTTTTTTTTTTTTTTTTTTTGTGAGACGGAGTCTCACTCTGTCACTCAGGCTGGAGTGCAGTGGTGCAATCTCCGCTCACTGCAACCTCCACCTCCAGAGTTCAAGCAATTCTTCTGCCTCAGCCTCCCGAGTAGCTGGGACTACAGGCACATGCCACCACACCCAGCTAATTTTTATATTTTTAGTAGAGACAGGGTTTCACCATACTGACCAAGCTTTTCTTGAACTCCTGACCTCGTGATCTGCCCACCTCAACCTCCCAAAGTGCTGGGATTACAGGCGTGAGCCATGGCGCCCAGCCTACTGCCTACATTTTTAAAGGATTTAACTTTGTTCTAGGCAGGTGTGTCCTAAGTGACATAATCCTCACAACAAGCCTATAAGGTAAATTTTATCAACTCCAATTTTCAGATTAGGTAACAGAGGCAAAGAGTGCTTAAATAATTCGCATAGTTACTTAACTGATAAGTGGCAGAGCAGGATTCAAACCCAGGTGGCCTGACTCAATTCTGGATCCAGGTCACTATTCTGTCTCACTGAAATCTCTGCAACAGCCTCCTTTTTGGTCTTCCAGCCTTCCATCGTGGCTTCCCTATGGCCACAGTGATCTTTGTGAAAACATAAGTCTGACTCTTGCTACTCTTTTGCATGAAATTCTTTACTGGCTCTTTATTGCCTTCAGGATAAAGTCTACACTCAATATGACATTCAGGGACCTCCATAACCTAACCAGGAAGTGTTTACTTCTTTGGCTTCACGTTTTTGGTTTTTGGCCCCATTTTAACCACGAACCTGAAAGCTCAATTAGCACAATAACAGCCTACACTTCCAGGTTTCTGCATTGTTTGATGCACCAAGAAATTAACTCTTTCTCACCTTCACATTTGACTTCTTCTGATAAGCCTTTTCTGACCTCCTAAGACTAGGCTGTATGCCTCTCCTGTGAGGTCTCACAGCTCCCGGTTCTAATTCTTACTGTAGCATTTATTTCATTGTGTTGTTATTGCCCATCTACTAATATTAATACCTGCCTTATTACAAGGTTGTGAGCTTCCTGAGAATGGGAACTATGTAGGATTCACTGTTGTATCCTCAGTACTTACTGCTGCCTACCTAATTCACAGTAGGCAACATTCATTTAATGACTAAAATTTTATTGTCTATATCACAATCTTTAACACTTATATAATGCCCTATATTGATTTTATTTTCATATGTGTTAGCCTGAACTTTATAACCAGAATGTCAGTTTCTTGATGTTAGTAAATATACCCAGTACTTCTTTCATATATTTATTTACTCTTAGGCTGGGTGCAGTGGCTATAATCCCAGCATTTTGGGAAGCTGAAGCAGGAGGATCACTTGAGTCCAGGAGTTCGAGGTTAGCCTGGGTATAGTGAGACCTCATCTCTATAAAAATTGGCTGGGTGCGGTAGCTCATGCCTACAGTCCCAGCACTTTGGGAGGCTGAGGTGGGCGGATCACCTGAGGTCAGGAGTTCAAGATCAGTCTGACCAACATGGTGAAACCCTGTCTCTACTAAAAATACAAAAATCAGCCGGGCATGTTGGTGGGTGCCTGTAAATCCCAAGTACTTGGGGGCTGAGGCAGGAGAATTGCTTATATCTGGGAGGCGGAGGTTGCAGTGAGCCAAGATTGCACTATTGCACTCCAGCCTGGGGACAGAGGGAGACTCTGTCTCATAATTAAATAAAGAAACAAACAAAATTAGCTGCACAAGGTGGTATGCACCCGTGGTACCAGCTACTCAGGAGGGCTGAGGTGGGACAACTGCTTGAGCTCCAGAGGTTGAGGCTGCAGTAAGCCATGATCATGCCACTGCACTCCAGCCTGGGCAACAGAGTGAGACCCTGTCTCAAAAAAGAAAAAAAGATATTTATTTTTATAGATGGGCTCTTATTCTGTCACCCAGGATGGAGTGTAGTGTCATGATCATAGCTCACTGCAGCCTTGATCTCCGGGGCTCAAGGAATCCTCCCACCTCAGTCTCCCAAGTAGCTGGGACTACAAGTATGTACTATCATGCCCAGCTAATTTTTTTATTTGTAGAGATGGAGGTCTCACTGTGTTGCCTAGGCAGGTCTTGAACTTCTGGCCTCAAGCAATCCTCCTGCCTCAGCCTCCCAAAATGCTGGAATTATAGGCAAGAGCCACCATGCCTGGCCTATACCCAGTACTTCCAAGTTAGGAGTTACTCACAAAAATTCCTGAAAACAGCTAACATTTAATCAGGGATCAATGAATGTTAACAATCCAATGATTTTGGTATTATTTCTTTCTAAGAAAACTTAGAATTATAGATGCTAAGTAACTTACCTAAATCTTTTTAAAAAATAAAAAAAAATGTTTTCCTTTTGTTAGTATGCAAGGACCTAAGATCACAGTGCAGTGCTGAGACTAGAACCCAAGTATTTCCAAAGCCTATGCTCATAAATTATTTGGCATACTGCTTCTCCTACTTTAAAAGTCAGTACTTGGCCGGGGGAGGTGGCTCACGCATGTAATCTCATTACTTTGGGAGGTTGAGGTGGGCGGATCACCTGAGGTCAGGAGTTGGAAACCAGCCTGGCCAATATGGTGAAACCCTGTCTTTACTAAAAATACAAAAATTAGCCGGGCTTGGTGGCAGGCACCTGTAATCCCAGCTACTCGGGAGGCTGAGGCAGGAGAATCACTTGGACCTGGGAGACGGAGGCTGCAGTGAGCTAAGATCACGCCACTGCACTCTAGCCTGGGGAACAAGAGTGAGACTTTGTCTCAAAAAAAAAAAAGTCAGTACTAAGCTCACACTGGGTGCTGATACATTTTAAAACTGCAAATCCAGTTTACTGAAATTGGAGAATATCAGATCCCCTTCCAAGAGAGGCATAACTGTAGCTTACTGGGTTAATTCACCTTTTATATTAACAGTCTAGTCTCACGAACCAGTTAAGTTTGCTGTTTCTGCATTCTTCCTGTGACACTGAAGACTGTGTTTTCATCAATGTGAAAACCATGTTATCTAAGCTAAATCAAAATCCCCTCTTATTCAAGAAGTTATTCTTCCTTTTATTTCTCAACACCAGTGACATGTTCCCAAGTTCTCTGCCTTTGTGGCTCCTTTGTTCCCAGTGTGAAATGTCTTATTTCTGAAAGTAACCTGCCATTGACAAGCCTTCTTGGCTATAGTTTACCCTAAAAAAAATCCTTTCTCTCTGTAGGTTTATTAGACTGCTTTTCCTTACATGGTACTCTGCTTTTCTCCTTTATTTCAAGCATTTATTGAAACTAAACTATGTACCAAGCATACACAAAATGGATATAACCTAACTTACTGAAGGCTACACTTTCAAAGAAACAGCCTTGGTGTTTAGACATTTTGACTAGAATATTATTTCCCTAACAAGCTGCATAAAACCATCCCTGCTCAGTTTGTAATTATACAGCAAAATACTGAGCCCAATCTCAGTAGCTACTTCTGCAGCACATCATATAAAGTGAATTGCTGGAGCCAGCTCATTAGATCTTACTCCAAAGATTTTTACCAACATCTTGGCCCTCTTTTGCTGACAAAAAGGGTTCTTAAGCCTTTTAATAGCTTTATGACTTCCTTATTAGAGCTCACCCACTAACATATCCTGTTAACAAAATGAACTGCCCATCATTCTTGGGAAACACTGTGGAAAATATTTCCTGATTTCATAGTACAGCTTTGTCTCTGGATTAGTACTCATCTAATATGAAACTGAGAATCAAACATCCCTGGAATATTTTATAAAATATAGGTATTGTTTCACAATGTTGTCTTCAAGGATATAAACAATTCAAAATTTAAGTATTTGAGTAGTACTGTATCACATTTTTATTGCAGTGATATTTTCTGAAGAAATCTGAAGTCTGGAGTAACTATGGGCCATAAAATATGGTCATCTTTGCACCAATCAATGGAGCAAAGTTCAAATCTGGACCATCAGAAAAAGACAACAGGAACATTTCTAAACTAAATCTAATTGCCTTGAGGAAAGAAGGTACTGAACCTGTTAGAGTGTATCTTTGAAGGACTGAAGCAAGTCCTTCATTCCTGAAAAAAAAAAATCAAATCAATCATGCAGATAAATCTTAGTTACAGGGGAGAAGAAACAGAGATGACTAAGCTGAAAAAAATCTCCTTCTGGCTTATATCTTTTCTAGGCAGTGCTGTTCCTGATAAGACACATGACACAAAATATGGTTTTGCTGAATATCAAGGTAAGTTAGGGAAAATGACAGTTTTTTAAATAGGAAAATTAGATGACAACAGCAACAGGTAAGGAAGCTTTGGGCTTCTGAGGTAGAAATATTAGCATCCTTATGTAGGCATGGTAATAATCTGAAAATGGTACAAGTGCTGGCCTGCTATAGCCTGTCTCTACCATAATCAGAGGGAAAAGTATTACAAGCCAGCAGAAGTAGCCCTTCAAAGTCTAATGAGGAGCATTTCATCAGATATCAATAAATGAGCCCTCGCTGCATACAAAGGCAATACATTAGGTGCTGAGTGATCAACTTCAAAGGACTTCCTGCTATTCTGAAATTTAAAGCTGTACTCTCATTTCCTCAAGCCTGTATTTTACGTAATGAGACAAAATACACATCTCTTGCAGAAGTATAACAGTAAACAGAGGACCCTTCCCACCAAAAATTGTGCCAAGAGCCCTTCCCCTTCAGCCTTTTGCTATAGAAGTATCCTTCTGGTTCCCTGAAAATAGTATAAGCTTTCTTTAGCAAGAGGAATATCACAGTTACTTTCTCCCTTATTCTGCTTCACTTTTTTTGCATAATGCTTAAGATTACCTGACATTTTACATATTTATCATGTTTCTCCCAACTAGAATATAAGCTTCATGAGGAGAGAGATTTCAAATATTTTATTTACAGATGTATTCCTGGTATCTAGAACTGTATTTAGCATGTAGCACTTAGGACTATATTTAGCATGTAGCAGAGTCTCAAAAAAATTGTAAAATTAATAAAAATTTAAAATCCCTATTATATTGGAATTGTTAAAAAAATTTTTTATGACAGGGTTTCTTTGCTGCCCAAGCTGGAGTAAAGTGGCTGATCACAGCTCACTGCAGCCTCAAATTCCTGAGCTCAAATGATCCTCCCACCTCAGCCTCCTGAGTAGGCTGGACTACAGGTCTGTGCCACCATACCTGGCTACTTTCTTTTTCTTTTTTTGTAGAGATGGGGGTCTTGCTATGTTACCCAGGCTGGTCTCAAACTCCTGGGCTCAAGGGATTCTCCTGCTTTGGCCTTCCAAGTGCTGGGATTTACAGGTGTGAGCCACTATGCCTGGCCAAATTTTAAAATTTTGCCATATCGAACCGGGCGCGGTGGCTAACGCCTGTAATCCCAGAACTTTGGGAGGCTGAGGCAAGTGGATCACAAGATCAGGATTTCAAGACAAGCCTGGCCAATATGGTGAAACCCTGTCTCTACTAAAAATACATAAATTAGCCAGGTGTGGCGACGTGTGCCTGTAGTCTCAGCTACTCAGGAGGCTGAGGCAGGAGAATCACTTGAACCTGGGAGGTGGAGGTTGCAGTGAGTCGAGACTGTGCCACTGCATGCACTCCAGCCTGGGCAACAGACTGAGACTCTTCTCAAAAAAAAAAAAAAAAAAAAAAAAACCCATCTCTACTAAAAAAAAAATACAAAAAAATAAAATAAAATTAGCCAGGCGTGGTGGCGCACACCTTTAATCCCAGCTACTCAGGAGGCTGAAGCAGGAAAATCGCTTGAACCTGGGAGGCAGAGGTTGCAGTAAGCTGAGATGGCACCACTGCACTCCAGCCTGGCAACAGAGTGAAACTCCATCTCAAAAAAAAAAAAAAATTATTTAGTAAAGTTGTTTTCCTCCTTAAATTACTGCCTGCAAGATCGAAACAGAGTCTCCCATTTCTATTTTGGGATCTGACTGAGTCACAAGGTAGTCTTGGCAAATCACTCTGCTCTATCTCTCAGTTTACTGAGGCTGCCTGGGAACTTGAACTGTCAGCAAAACAGGAAGAAGGGCCCTTCTGCCTAACTCCGAAAGGCCTAAGTCAAATGGATATAGTGAGATTTAATGATGGATCTAAATTACAGCAAATGGATTTCCTATTGGGTGTGGGGAAAAAACAAACATTTTACTTAACTTCCTCTACATAATTCAGGGCTGGCAGAAACGGTAGACTATTAAAATGTAGCTGAGTAATTTTTTTCCATGTTTGCATAACATGTGTTTTCAACTAAAGATACTCCTATATTCCTACTATACACAATACCCCCAAAAACCTCAAATGTAAGAAAAAGCAATGTGACAGCTTTGACCCTGGCCCAGTTATACGTTTTTTTAAGTGTCAGTGTTCCTAAACATATAAACTACAAAGGCCCTTTTTCTTTTTCAAGGATGGGTATAAAGTGATACTCCCCCCTCCCACCAGATACTCTTATTTTTGCCCCCTATCTGGTCATGAATTCCTCCTGGGTGCACGCTCCCTAAAGTGTTCTGTGTTTTAGTGGTTATAATTTCCCACATCCCATGATGCCCCTTGATAGAATTAATCTTTCTGTACTCACACAAACGGAAACAGAAGAGATGAAAAACCCTGGGGATGTGGCCTCGCAGGTCTCAAACTGATCGGCTGCTAAGCACAACCTGCACTTCTCTGCCTCTCTTCTTGGCTGAGTTCCTTTCTTGGCTCAGAGTTAGATTTTGCATGGCCTAGGAGGCTTAGGACCCAGGGGGCGCCTTTCAGCTGAAAAACAGCTCGCGCTGCAGCAAGCTAGCTGGGAAGCTCCCAGTTCTAAAGAGAGGCTGTTTACCCGAAGAGCATAACAAGGGCAGTTCTGACTGCAAGGCTGGGACTGGAAGGCAGAGCTGCTGCCAAGGGGGCCCCGGTTGGACACTGGTCGTTCAATCACCTGCAAGACGAAGGAGGCAAGGATGCTGTTGGCCTGGGTGCAGGCATTCCTCGTCAGCAACTTGCTCCTAGCAGAAGCCTACCGATCTGGAGGTGAGATTACAATCTTTCCTTTCCGCAGCACAACTTCATGAAGCAGAAGGGGTAAAGTCCCCTATTTCCCAAACAGGGCCAGGATGACAGGAAACGAAGCGTTTAGCTGGTTTCTGTGGTCCTGTGAAAGCTTTTCCACCCCTCTTTTCCTTGCCAGGGTCTTGCAGCTCCATCTTTGCCATTTAGAACAAAGGCAAGAAGCCACTTTCTCTTTGCCTTTCCTTGCTCATGAGTGGATGGAGCTTGGGGTTGATCTCCCCTACGCCTTAAGTCCTATTCTTTCTAAGCCCTTTGCATGGCGTGGTCCTCCTTCCCCAGCCTCCTCCTGTGACTCTCCTGCAGAGGGGAATGGGAGCTTGGAGTCTCATTCAGGTAGCGATAAGGCCGGTTCACTCCGTTTGAGGCTCTCTTGAATCTTTTGCCTGACTGAATCAAGGCTCCTGGAGAATGCTCTTGGGAGACAGTATTGCCTGTTAAACGGGCAGAAGGTGGCCGTATCCGTGGAGGAGGCAACACCGGAGTTTACGTAACATGGCATTACAACACAGGGATAAATGTCAGGTCTGGGTGCCCACCGTCCCAAACCTCCCATCTTCTCAAAGGGACCCTAAGCCAGGCCTCCTCCTCTCCATCTCCTCTTCCAAAGTGGTCACAAGTTCAAGAGTAACAACCATTTGCACTTCTACAGCTTTCTGGCTTTCAAAAAACAAAGACAAAAACAAAAAAAACCCTAACAGTCTCTTGCGTTGACTGAGGGCCACGCACACGCTAGGGGTTTCACAGGCGCTTTCTTTCCTTCTCTTTTGGGCCGCACAGCAACCCTCTGAGGTGACTGTGGGGTGTGGGGTGGGGGGCGTGGGAGTGTTGTCACGAGAGGAGACGGTGGCCCAGCAGGGCCGGGGGTCAGTTAGCCAGGCTGGGACTCGGCCCGCGTGATCCCGGCTGCCCTGCCCGCCACGTTGGGCGTCTTCCGTTCGCTGCCCGTTATTCTGTGTCCGGGGGCTTCTCTTCCTCACAGGTTGTTTGTGGGACAACGGCCACCTGTACCGGGCGGACCAGCTCTCCCCTGCGCCGGGCCTCCGCTGCCTCAACTGGCTGGACGCGCAGAGCCGGCTGGCCTCGGCCCCCGTGTCGGGTAAGTGTCCTCCGGAGGATCGCGGCGGCGGCGGCTGCGGCGGCGGCGGCGGCGGGCGGGCAGCCGCGGTCCAGGTCCCAGCCCCGGCACACGTTTCCTTCTCTCCCCTCTCAGGCTCCGGCAATCACAGTTACTGCCGAAACCCAGACGAGGACCCGCGCGGGCCCTGGTGCTACGTCAGTGGCGAGGCCGGAGTCCCTGAGAAACGGCTTTGCGAAGACCTCAGCTGTCCAGGTACCGCCCGGGACCCCGGGAATCCCCGCGCCCGGGGCTGACAGGGAGCGGCAGACATCGGTGGTGCACGTGCGGCCGCGCGAGGCCGGCCGGCCCCGCTCCGCCCCCGCACCGTCCGATTGGCCAGGGCTATCTCCAGGCCGCGGGGCTCAAAGCCCATTGGCCGCCGTCGCCGCTCGTGTGAGCTCATCCGCCGCGAGCGCTTGTAAACAACTACGCGGGGCTGGGCCTCTCCGAGGGGCGGGGCTGGGTCTCTCCGAGGGGCGAGGCTGGGTCTCCGCCGCGCGCCCTGAGGAGTGGCTTTTGGCCCCTCAGTGTTTATGACTGTTTTGTGCAGTGACTGTAGCGCGCTAGGCACACTGCTCACAACCCCCGCTCCCCACCTCCCCCGACACACCCCGCGAGAAGAAGCCGTTTGGGGCATCTGAGCTTCAGAGAAGTTAAGCGATTTACCAAAGGCAATGGCAGGGGAGAGATTTGAATCCACGTTTCTTAGATTCCAGAACTCAGGCTTTTTGCTCCCAAGGCAGCAAGACAGTTTTCCAGGATTGGATGGGATAATCAAAGTAAAGCACTTCTTTTCTTTTTTTTTTTTTTGTGACGGAGTCTCGTTCTGTCACTCAGGCTGGAGTGCAGTGGTCCAATCTCGGCTCACTGCCACTTCTGCCTCCCAGGTTGCAGTGATTCTTCTGCTTCAGCACCGAGTGGTTGGAATTACAGCCGTTCACCATCACGCCCGGCTAATTTTTATATTTTTAGTAGAGTCTAGGTTTCACCATGCTTGCCAGGCTGCTCTCGAACTCCTGACCTCAGGTGATCGCCCGCCGCGGCCTCCCAAAGTGCCGTGAACCACCGCGCCCGGCACAAAATAAAGCATTTCACCTAAGGATTGGCACAGAGCGTGCACTTAAATGTGGGCTGCTCAAAAGAAGCATGGGTTGTTTCCTGGAGTGGAGGTGGGGGGATCCCCTGTAGAAGACGGCAACCGAGCCGGATTTGAACAGATGAAGACGTGGAAGGCAGGAGAGAGGCCCTTCCCTACGGCCTTCCCCTCTCATTTGCCTTGTCCCTGAGATGGTGCAGCTCTCTCAGGCCTGATCTTGCCTGTAGGGCGGAGTTTGACTTTAGGTTATGTGTGTACGGAGGCATTCTTAGGTGACCTACCTCCATCTCCCCTAACATTCGGACCAGGTTCAGCTGTGGAATTCACTCAGGGCAGTCCCTGATGAAAGCTGTTTCCCACTTCATCTCCAGAGACAACCTCCCAGGCCCTGCCAGCCTCCACGACAGAAATTGAGGAAGTGTCTGAAGGGCCAGGTGCAGATGAGGTGCAGGTGTTCGCTCCTGCCAACGCCCTGCCCGCCCGGAGTGAGGCGGCAGCTGTGCAGCCAGTGATTGGGATCAGCCAGCGGGTGCGGATGAACTCCAAGGAGAAAAAGGACCTGGGAACTCTGGGTATGACGGCCCCCGACCCCTGCCCTTTTTGGGATTCATCAAGAGATGTCATTTGTTGATTGTGTGGGGTGTGGCTAATGGGACCTTGTGTCCTGTCCTTGGCAGGCTACGTGCTGGGCATTACCATGATGGTGATCATCATTGCCATTGGAGCTGGCATCATCTTGGGCTACTCCTACAAGAGGTCAGTAGCTTCTCTTCTGGGTCCTCTTGAGAGGAGGAGGGGAGGAAGGTACACAAAGTCAAATCAAACTTTGTGGCTTTCTTACCCAAAAGGAAGCAAGATGTTAAAAATCAGCTCAAGATATACAGACTTGGTCCTAGTCTTTATCTGCTGACTTTGGACACACCCTTTCCTTTGGTGCCTTTACACCTCACGTTAAAAGCAGGTGTGGGTTCTTGTACCCCGTTTTACAAATGAAGAAGCCTCTGTCAGAGACTTGCCCAAAGTCACACTCTGGGAGTGGCAGAACCTGGGTTCAGACCCAGCTCTTTTGATTGCAAATTCCCTGCTGTCTGATCCAACATGCCTAACATTGAAGTGAGTGGCACTGCAGAAATCAGGCTCAACAATTATTGCAGGGACTTTGAGACTGAATTCTTTCTGTAAGCTATAAAATTCTGCTACTAGAAAAGGTTTCCAGCCACTGTTTTTTTGCAGTTGGGGCTTAAATTTGCTGAGCTATAAGCAGTGAGACTCCTCTGCTAGGGAAGAAAAAAGTGAGTTGGAGAACAGAAAAGTCTGTTCGCCACTCTTCACCACATGTGGGAAACCCAAAGAGGCTACCTGTGAAACTCAAGGTCATGACCTGTGGCTGGGACAGCAGGAGAAGAAGAATGCTTATTTTGTAAAGTCCCATGAGATGCCAGTCAGTGACTGGTGCATGACGGTAAACCAGACTGGCATTCATCTTTATAGTACTGGCTGATTCTGGAAAATTATTTGCCATTCTTGGGCAAAATCAGGGGGTTTGACTTCTAGCCCTGGGTGTCTGTAATATTCTCCTCTATGTTCTGAGAAATCTTTCAGTGAAGAAAGTGACACAGTAGCCTGCATTTATCCTTCCTTCTTTTCTTCCCTTCCCTTCCCTCCTCCCTCCCTCCCTTCCTCCCCTTTCTTTTGTTTCCTTTCTTTCCTTCCTTCCTTTCTTTGATTTTATTTTTTTTTTCAGGGTCTCACTCTGTTGCCTAGGCTTGAGTGCAGTGGTACAATCACGGCTCACTGCACCCTCAACCTCCCAGGGCTCAAGCAATTCCCCCCACCTACTCCCACCGAGTAGCCGGGACTACAGGCATGTCCCATCATGCCTGGCCGATTTTTAAATTTTTTGTAGAGACAGGGTCTTATTATGTTGCCCAGGCTAGTCTCGAACTCCTTGGCTCAAGTGATCCTCCTGCCTCAGCCTCTCAAAGTTTATAGGCATGAATCACCATGCCTGGCATGCAGGCTGCATTTTCTAGAGGTGAGGTCCATGTCTGAGCCCACAGCCTCAGTGGATCACCCAGCAGGGTATCTTTGGAGACCTTGTAGTCAACCTTTTCATTAGATGAAAAAGGGGAAGTGTTGGATATAATAACAGCCGTAGCAAACATTTGCCATATGCCAGACACTGCTTCAAGCACATGCTTTAACTCATGTCTCCTAATCACCCTTATGAGGTAAATGCTGTTATCTCCAGTTTACAGATGAGGAAACTGAGGCAATAGGGGATTATATACCTTATCCGAGGTTGTACTCCTAGCATTTGGTGGAGAGAAGTCCTCTAACTGGCTATCTCTGTGACCTTAGGCAAATTGCTTTGATTTCCTATTCCAGATCATTGTGTGGAGCTAAGGCTTGTGACTACTTAGCTCAGGGTGTGTCACATAGTAAGTGGTCAGTAAGTGACAGCTGTTTTTCTTTTCTGTAATGTGTGGACTAGCAGGGTGGCTCATGCCTGTAATCCTAGCACTCTGGGAAGCCAATGTGGGCAAATTATGAGGTCAGGGGTTTGAGATCAGCCTGGCCAACATAGTGAAACCCTGTGTCTACTAAAAATACAAAAAATTTACTGGGCGTGGTGGTGGGCACCTGTAATCCCCAGCTAGTTGGGAGGCTGAGGCAGGATAATTGCTTGAACCTGGGAGGGGGAGCTTGCAGTGAGCCGAGATCATGCCATCACACTCCAGCCCGGGTGACAGTGCAAGACTCCATCTCAAAAAAAGAAAAAAAAGTGGATAATGGGCCAGGCACAGTGGTTCACACTCATAATCCTAGCACTTTGGGAGGCTGAGGCAGGTGGATCTCTTGAGCCCAAGAGTTCAAGATCACTGTGGGCAACATGGCGAAACCCTGTCTCTACAAAAAAATACAAAGATTAGTCAGGCATTGTGGTGGGGGCCTGTAGTCCTAGTTATTAAGGAGGCTGAGGTGGGAGGATCACCTGAGCCTGGGAGGTCAAGGCTGTGGTGAGCTGTGATCGTGCCACTGCACTCCAGCCTGGGTGACAGAGTGAGAGCCGGCCAAAAAAAAAAAAAAAAAAAAAGTGGGTAATGGACTAGTGCTGTCTGGTTTCTTGTGATCCAGGAAGCAGATGTCCAGACAGGGAAAGTATTGAGGGGACATCCTGACTCCCAGTCTGAGGTTGTTTCCCACAATGGGATGGTTGACATAGTGGGTCCAGAGATACCTGCTTATTCATTTCAGAGTTAATGATGTAGTGGCCCTGGCCTTACAGTTCATAAGCAGACCTAAGCCACGTTGGCTGAATTTAGTCCTTGAAATATTTCCTTCTTCCTCAGCCACTGGATGGCATTTGGCTGTCCTCCAATCCTCTGACAGTTTCCAGGCCTTCCAGGTGCTTGAACTGACTAAATATTCTTAATTTTGAGCTCAGTTCTGGTGCCCAGTGGAAGTCTTTTTCTTCTAGATTTGTTCCTCTAGGCTGTCACGAGACTGCCCTGAGGCCTAGAATTTATTTTCCTGTAAACTCAGGGCAAGGCACGCAGTCACCAGACTCCCTGTCACTAACAACCAAACCACCCCTTTCCTCAGCACAACTGTTCTGAGAACAGACTGTACAACAGGAAACCGCATGTGGGCTACAAACAAGCTCGAAGCTCCCATCTTTTCCTAAAGTGAGAGAGCAGAGTGTCCTGAAAAGAGTTGTACGTTGAGTGTGGGTTCAGGTGTCCTCTGAGCCTTGGTATCTTGTCTGTTAAATGAAGATACATCCTCCCTCCACACCCACCCATCTAAGATTATTATAAGTATTAAATGTAAACAGAAGCAGTAGCACACCAATCAGGTAATAATCACAATAGCAGCCAACATTTATTTCATGCTTTCTTAATAAGTAAGGGCCTACTATATGCTCTTCCCTGATTATCTTAATTTTTTTTTGAGACAGAGTCTTGCTCTGTCAGCTCACTGCAGCCTCCACCTGCTGGGTTGAAGTGATTCTCTTGCCTCAGCCTCCCAAGTAGCTGGGATTAGACGCACCCACCAGCATGCTTTGCTAATGTTTCTCTTGTTTTTAAGAGATGGGGTTTTCACCATGTTGGCCAGGCTGGTCTCGAACTCCTAACCTCAGGCAATCCACCCGCCTCGGCCTCCCAAAGTGCTGGGATTATAGGCATGAGCTACCACACCCAGCCTCCTGATTATCTTTACTAAGCCTCACAACCACACTAGGAGCACTGTTATACCATTTTACAGTGAGGAGCTGAGACCTGGCAGAGTTAAGTACAATGTCCAAGCTACACAGCTAGTAACATATGTCTAAGGATTATAAGTATCTCCAACAAGTCCCATGAGGCCTTGTTGGGGGAAGAGGGGATTACAAGGGGCCCAGTAGCCTCATGTAAATTTGCTTTGAATTGCAAAGGACAGTAGGAAAAATAGAAACTTAAAAAGAAAAAAAAAAGCCTGGGTTTAAAGTCAGAATAAACAAGATCTAGTTCTGGAAGTTTCACTTATTCTGGATGTGACATTGGACAAATTATTTACCTTCTCTGGACTTCTTCATTTGTACTGTGACGGGGGTGGGGCAGGTTAGATACGATGATCCTCCCAACTCTATTTCCTAAAAAGACAATATTGCTGGTGGTAAGACTGGATGCAGATCTCAGCCCTGCCATTTGCTTGAACAAATGGTATAACTTCTCTGCATTTGCCTTCCTTTTTTTTTTTTTTTTTTTTCTTAGACAGAGTCTCACTGTGTCACGCAGGCTGGAGTGCAGTGGCCTGATCTTGACTCACTGCAACTTCCACCTCCCAGGTTCAGGCCATTCCCCTGCCTCAGCCTCCCAAGTAGCTGGGACTACAGGCGCTCACCACCACACTTGGCTAATATTTGTATTTTTAGTAGAGAACTAAAAACATTTGTATTTTTAGTTTCACTATGTTGGCCAGGCTGGTCTTGAACTCATGACCTCATGATCCACCAGTGTTGGCCTCCCCAAAGTGCTGGGATTACAGGCTTGAGCCACCGTGCCCGGCCCTGCCTTCCTACCTATGAAACAGATCAAAATAGATACCACATAGGTTTGTTGTGAAGATGAAATTGGACAGTATAGTTTAGGCATACAATTGGTGTTCCATACCCTGGGAGAGGAAGTTGGAGCCAGCATACAGTAGGGCCTTACTTAATAAGAAAGCAGGAAATAAATGTTGGCTGCTCTTGTGATTATTACCTGTGGCTCCTTGGGAACTTTTCCTGAGCAGCAGTGTGGCACAGCACTGCCTCTGACTGGGAAAATAGCAGTGGCTCAGAGTAATAATTGAAGACCTGTGTAGTCTGAATGAGGTCTGCGGTGCTTCCATACCCTGGGAGAGGAAGTTGGAGGCAGGCAGCAGCTTCATCTATACTTGCTTTCTCTGGACAGCTCAGCTCCCAGTCCCATCCTGGCCTTGGAGCAAGCAGTCAGGGTAGTTATTGTTAAGACTTGAACTCTGCCAAAGGCCATGAGGCTTGCCTAATGGGATAGAGCTTTTCCCTGGCTGGGAAGGCTGGGCAGGCACCAGTCTTCCTCAAACCGGGGAGGAAGGGCTGTAAATGGGGGTGGGTGGGAGCTCAGCCTGGCTGGGTCTTTGTCCTGGTAGGTTCAAAGGGTCAGTCTGTGACTGGAGCTAAGTGTAGTGTCTGCACTAGCTCCAGAGGGAGGTCTTATTTTCTGATAAAAAGAGGAGGGAGGCCGGGCGCGGTGGCTCATGCCTGTAATCCTAGCACTTTGGGAGGCTGAGGTGGGTGGATCACCTGAGGTCAGGAGTTCAAGACCAGCCTGGCCATCATGGTGAAACCCCATCTTAAAAAAAAAAAAAAAAAAAAAAAAA
>CAUYLG010010884.1:0-13752 GCA_963573385.1 Cacajao melanocephalus | reverse complement strand
ATGGCTAGCCAGTTTTCCCAACACCATTTATTAAACAGAGACTCCTTTCCTCATTGCTTGTTTTTGTCAGGTTTGTCAAAGATAAGATGGTTGTATAATTTTTTCATTCTTCATTTAATGAATGTTTATGTACCAAATAATGATGCAGTCAGTAGCAAATTAGCAGGTAGCAATATGACTCAGCCCCCATGATGTTTCCACTTAATTGTTGGAAATAGAAAACACACATGCAAATAAATAAATAAAATCATTTAGATTGCAGTTACCAAGGAGCAAATAAAAGAGGGCTGGACTAGAAAGCACCCAGGGAAGAGGCAAAGACACTTTAGATGTGGTGGACCAGAAAAGTCTATTTTCAAGAAATATGGTTTGAGTTGACACTTGAATTATGAAAAAAAAAATACAGTCATACAGCATTTAGGAGATTCAACTGTTCCAAACATAGAAAATAACAAGTGCAAAGGCCCTGAATGAAAGAGTTTGGCTTGTTTAAGAAATATAAAGGAGTCATTAAGAACCTGCCTTATGTATCTGGGTGTTCCTTTATTGGGTGCGTATATATTTAGGATCGTTAGCTCTTCTTGTTGCATCGATCCTTTCACCACCATTTAATGAAGTTACTTTTAATGAAGTGTCAATGCTTTGTTTAAAACTGGATGGTTGCATCATCAAATCCAATTCTCATTCAAATATTTGACTTGCAAAAGATGTTGGAGGAATTATTTGCAGCCTCAATGAATACTCATGTATTGGAATTTAGCTTGTAATGATTTTATTTTTCTAGTAATTGGTAACCTCTTCCTGGGCTACGAAACAGTGAACCAACTTAGGTGAGGTCTGAACCTTTGCTATTGTATATATACCCAGAGTCAGGACATGAATTTCTTTGGGAATTATTTTGGAAAATGTTTGCATGCTTTTGTGGAATAGATTTATTTTAAAAACAGGGCAATATAAAATGTTAAAACCTATTTCTCAAATCCTCCCCCAAATTTTAATTTTTACCCAACATATGAACTCACATAATTGAAATAGTTATATAAATCTATATGATTAGATACAGAAAACAAAATTCCCTGCTGCTCTCTTTTTCTATTTTCTTTCCCTGAAGGTGACTACACTCACCTCATTTTAAGGAGGTTTAAGGGGTAAGGTCATTGTGTAAAGTGGCTGCTAGGATTCTGTTGTTATTTACAGGTAGACAAGAATAAAAGATGGTTCCTATCACATGAAAGTATGGCTAAACAACCTAAGGAGAGACTAGCCTAAAGATTTATTATGTCCAATTTATAGTTGTTAGGCATTTAGGTTCAAATATTTCACAATTATAAATAATGCTATAATAAATATCCTTGTAAAGATAACATTGCGTATTTGTATATTACTACATCAACTTTTATGATTAATTTCAGAAATTAAATGCCAATTCAAATAGAATGTACATTTTCCAGTTTTAGAGAAGGAAAACTGAGGCCCATTTATGTTGCCATCAATAGTGACTGGGTGTGAATAAGAGTTTCTCTGCAAAGTCTCCAACATTAAGTGTTATCAATTTTTTTTATCTTTGCCTATCTGACTGGTAAATTTATTTTGATAAGAGTAAAATGTGTTTCATCTTAAGTTTATACTAGTGATTAAACATTAGGAAGTTTATGTATTTCAATGCTGAAATAGAGTCTCTCAATATAAAATTATTTAAAGACAGTCTTCCATCTGTTTAGCTTTCTTGCACCCACACACTAATGGACTCACCCTACCCTTGCTAAGACTATGCTTTAAAAGGAAACCATGACTAATTCCTAATTTGAAAAGCTTACACTTTAAACATGCAGTCTCTCTTTTTTCACACTCTTCCTTTGCTTTAAATCCATTATATTTGTTGGATATATATCATTCTCATTAATTTGTTCATTCTTTTTAAGACAGAAATTATATCTCATGAATCTCTTTTTTTTAAAGAAATGAAACTTTTTTTCCTGCCATAATTTTTTTCCTGTCCTAGTCATTTCTCTCTGTCTAGAAGTTTTAAAAAATTATTTTTATAGTGAAAGTTGACAGATACTTTGCTATGTAATTTTTTCCTATTACTTTTATATACAAAAGTCTTTCTATCTACAGATTAGAGAAATTTGACTTGGTTGTTTCTTCTAAATATTAATTACTACACTTTAATATTTAATTTACCTGCAATTTATATTTTATAATGTATAATGGGAGTATAGTGGGATAAAGAAATCTGTGTTACTTTTGATTTTTTACAAATAGCTAGTTGTTTCAGTACCAATTTTAAAATAATGCATGCATTCTTTGTTTGTTAGGTCTGAGCAACTATAGGTGGTCTTTCCATAGCACTCGGGCAGCTCACAGAAGGTTAAGCAGAATTTAAAAGCAAGCATCCTGAGAGCAAACATTCTAAAAGGTTCAGGTAGAAACTGCTTGACTTCATAAACTTTGGAAGCTAGGTTAAGGAAATGCCAGAATCTCACTTTTACTGCCTTCTATAGGCCAAACAAGTCACTGATGCCGGGCCAGTCGTGAAAAAACAAAATTAAGCTCTATCTCTCAATATGAAGAGTAGAAAATAATTTTTGGCCATCTTTAATTTATCAAATCCTGCATTCTTGCCACATATAGTTTACATTTTCCCCGCATTCAATGTAGACTCACCCCTTCCCAAGAGCCTCAGAATGGAATGAGATTCGGATTCATCTTTATGTCTTCCCTAAACCTAGTGTCTCAATACAATGCTCAAATACACATTTGTTACGTAAGCTTTTTGCCTGTATGGCTCAGGTCCATGGGCTTTTTTTCTTTCAGCAGATCAGGATATTTAGCCTGGGCACTATACTTAGCTCTATGTTAGACAAGTGCTTTTTCTCTGGACCACAGTTCTCCTATATGTACAATTGGGAAGTTCAACTAGATAACCACTAAAGTTTTTTTTTTTTAATCTAAAATTCTATAATACTTTGCCTTTTTATTACAAGTGAACAATTTCTGTTTATGTTATAAAATAGAATTTAAATAATATGTTGTCTAATTGCAAATTACTAACAAATCTACAGAATATATTTCCTTTCCCATGTGGTTATTACTTACAAAATGGAAGAGTTTAGTTAGTCATCACCTCTCCACAGTGTGTTAGCCCCATCTAGTGAATGATTAATGAATTCTCAAAAGCCAATAGCATATGAACTTTTTTAAAGCTACTGCTGAATCATATGTCATCTTATTTCTAGTCTTGGAGCAGCCTTTGCTATTTCAGATGTAGCCAAGATTGAAAGAGGAATTGATTGTGAGATCAGTTTGAAAAATGTTTGTATGCCTTTATAGAATAGATTTCTTTTAAGAATAGGGTAACATAAAGAGCTGTAATTTATTTCTCAAGTCCTCCCCCAAGTTTTAATTTTTACCCAATATCTAAATGCATGTAGTTGTAATAGTCAAATAATTCTATACGATTAGATACAGAAAACAGAAATCCATGCCACTCTTTATTCCTATTTTCTTTCCCTAAAGGCAATTACACTCACTTTATTTTAGTTATATTAATACTTGCTTCTATGCCTGAAATAACATGCTTATTATTACTCCTTGATTGTTTCTTTTTGACTTTAGGCTTTAGAGAAGAAGAGTAGTTAATGCTTTTTCATTTTTTTTTGTCCCCTTTGGATAGATCATATATGTGAGTAGAAATTTCGATAACTTTCCTTTCCTGCTCACCTTCCCACCACTCCCCAACCGAAACTGTCATGTTTGTCATTTACTTAGTTTTCAATTTATTTCCCACTAATCCAGTCTCAAATTGGTTATTCCCTGAAACCAAGACTGCAGACACCTCAGGTATTCTATTTATTCCATCTTTTTGAACAAGTCTTTCCCAAAACCTTCTCACTTGCTCCAACCCTAGTTTGGCCTCCTTGCCTGGGACAGAGGTGTTTTCCTGGATTTGCCTTCATCATACTGGGAGACCCTCTCATCTTCTGTCCATGTTGTTGGGGCTCCTGTTTTCTGTATACGTCTTACTATCTCCAGGTTTAGAGAGATAAAATATGCCCTCCAGAAACTTCAATAGAAAGAATACTTTGGAAATATATTTTTGAGACTTTGTGTCGTGGGTGCAGTGACTTGTCATTCAGCATGAATTCCAAATGTCTTTTAGTGTGTCAAAAGCTAAAAAGTATATTTTTGAGACTTCCACACAGTGGGGTTCTAAAAGTTTTGAAGTTTGTACCAATAAGATACACTTACACAAATTTTAAATGTATTAATGAGGAATTGCCAAGTTTTGTTGGAAAGTGCCACTGTGGACAGGTATATTTTGATCATGGAGCCTTCTTGATTGTGGTGAATTTGAATAGAAGAGGAGCTAGTAGTCCTTTGGTGACCTGGTTTGCTAGCAAACCTCTCAAAGTCATTCCTGAAAGCCCAACATAAAGTCTGTTTCTTCAGTCACTTGATAACCTGCCATACCACTTGACACTAACTGTGGAGGTCTCTGTTTCCTGCACTGAACCTTGAATGGGATATCTTATAGGTGTAAGCTTGGTCAGATATAAAATTCTAAATTTAAAATAATTTTTGTGTATACATTTTAGTATTCTTGCTGTCAAATATGAAGCCATACTACTCCTTGATCCAATTTATGTGACTTTTTCTTCTTTTCTGGAAGCTTAGATGAGCTGTTCTTTGTCTTTAGTGGTTTGAAAGTGAAATATAAAATGGCTGAGTTTGTCTGTTTTCATCCTTCATGCTGGGCACTTGAAGGGTCCTTTCAATGTAGAAAATCATGTTCTTATCTGTTGGAAGATCTCTTAGTTGCTTCAGAGAGTATTTCCCCAGCCCACCCCCCTCCCCCAGTTTTCTCTGTTCATTTATTTTGAAACTGCTATCTTTTGGTTATGGAAATTTGTGCAATGGTCTGCTGATTTAGTTTTCTCTTTTACCTCTTATTTTCATTCCCTTTTAAAAACTTTTTTAAAAAATAGATGTCCTAAATTTTACCTTTTAACTTATATTAATATTTTAAAACCTTTGCCATCATTTTCTTTTAATTTTCAAGGGTACTTCTTTTTAATTATCTTAATGCTTCATTTTGATAGTATCTTGGTCTAATTTTATTATTATATTTTCCTTTTTAATACATGCATACTAACACTTCATGGTCTTTGTTCCCTTTAAATGACCCTATTATGTTTTTACTTGGCCTTGATTTTTTTCAAAGAGGCTTCCCTCAAGGGTCAGATAATCTTTTATGGCTACTCATCGGTAACAGTGAGGAACTTAAAGGCTGGTTGGGCACTCTAAGAACATGGTTGGGTTTGTTCACTGTGAGCTTCACTACAAGACATTCTGGCAGGGCTGTGTAGCCATACTGTACATATTCCTCAAAGTAGAAACTAACTAGTTTTCTTTTAAAGGGCAAACACCTAAATGTCAGCCTTTTGGAATACAAGAGAGATAAGTGGGTCAGAGTCCTTGCATCTTGTATACTATCTGAAATAAGAAGTCTCTGCATTACTATTGCAGAGTAAAACTTTAGATTTTGTGAATGTGAGGAAGGTCATCTGGAGGTATGACTGTTTCTTAAAAAAAAATTCAATTAATCACTTATTAATAAGAAAGAGTTTTTTTCTCCACAATCTCTAGAAGGACTGGAAGCTGCCAATTCCATAGCACTTTGGTAATTCTGGGTGGTGAATTGAGTTGCCTCTTGAAGTTACTCATTGCAGTTTAAGCTTTGGCTTACTCAAATGCATCTACTTTTCGATGTCTAAATCTGTATTACTAGTTTGTCTCTGCTTTCTCCTTTTTTCTTGGCCTTTTAAAACAATTTCTTTTTCTGTGGAGATTTAGAAAAGGGGAAAAAGAGGTGTGCTCTCAATACTGCATAATCCATTTTTAGTTTTGGATTTCATTTAATTTATACTGATATGATTCTTGAGACAATACACCATTTAATAAGTGAATGCAAGTGTATTGTGTTTATGTCTGTGTGTGCAATGCACATATGCCTCTCTCTCTCTCTCTCTCTCTCTCTCTCTATTATCTGTCTGATTTGCATGGTCAACTGTAATGTCAGTGAATACAGAAAAGAAAACTAGTTTATGGGAAGGATTTGTGAGGATGAGTAGTGATAATAAAATACAAACTAAAGAACAAAATAAAATTTACCTCTTTGTCTTAACTACTCCCTGTCAGGTATGTAGAGACTTTTGAAAGAAGTTGCTTTTTGTTTTCATTGCCACAGGTCACAGTTTGGTAAATTAGTCCCTTAAAGTGTTTAAGTATTAAACCTACAAAAATTTACTGAAAGTGTAATTTGCTAAATGGTATTCAGGTGATTTTGAAAAGTAGTGTAGCTTCTTAGAATGTAGCTAGACAGCAAAGAGAATCTTCTGCAAAGGAACAATATTTAGGCAGGAGAAGAGGGAAAGGTAAGGTCATGATCAATTTAAATTTTGTCATAAAAGTATTTTTGTAATTGCCATAACGATAAAGATCTTGTGGAGCCAGGGAAAAATAGAATTAGGTAAGACAACTAATGTAGCCATAGTGGGGAAAGAACATACATTTATTTATCTATTCTTGTATTTGACAAATCTATATTGACACACTAGATATGAGAGATGTAACAGTGAACTACACTCTAAAAACTTTACTTTCTAGAGGATCCCGTCAAACAAACACAAACTTATATAAGAAGTGCAAAAGTGAAGGTGGTACATACATCAGTGTGGCCAGGCCAGAACCCTCTGTGTTGGTGATTGTTTTTACTTAGAAATCCAAAAAGCTGTGGGAAGGATCCATGCAGATATGTGGGAGAAGAGGAGTCAGGGGAAAAGACACTTTTGTTGATCACCCAACTAAAACTAGCTCTAGCAAAAAAAACAAAACAAATAACAAACAAAAAATACAAATCTCTTCAAAATTAGGAGATCCAAAACTTAGGCATGATATAGCTAAAAGGAGTCAACTGATGTCATCAGAAACACCTGTTCTTACCATCCCCCACACCCGCCAACACAACACAACCCCTTGCACCTCCCAACTTTTTCTCAGTTTCAGTTTCATTTCCTTTTTTGGGCAGGCTTTCTCCATGTAACAATAGGATGATTCCTGGCAGACCAGTATGTATATCATCCCTACATGTTGTGATCTTATGAAAAAAAACACAACCCTCATTGGACCAGAATCTATGTCAACCCCTCAAAGGGCTTATGGCTGGCCTAGTTTAGGCCCAGTGTCTGTCCTTGTGTCAACATGTTCTCCTCACAGTAATGTACTGTGACTGGCCGGCCTGGGTGACACGCATATTCCTTTTTGTTCTTGTTGTTTCGTTTTGCTTTGTTTTAGTAGAGACGAGCTCTTAATTTACAGCTCCTGGGCTCAAGCGATTTTCCCGCCTTGGCCTCTCAAAGGGCTAGGATTATAGGTTGGAGCCACCCAACGTGCCCAACCAATGTGATTGACCAACGACTGACTAAAATCTGTTAGCCAAAATCTGTTAGAATTGGTTGAGGGGGAATCATTTTTAACAGTTCCCCAAATTAAGAAAATGCAATGAAGGCTAAACACACACGCACACACAGCCACCCATACACACACACACACACACACACACACACACAAACAAATTTAAGTATGGAAACTTTAAAAGAAAATTGTTGATGGAACCAATTCTGTTTTTCTTAGACATACTTTGAAAAACATTGTGCGCAGAGTAATTAGTAGAATTGAATGTATTGTTATCTTGGAAAGTGACTTCAGTTTTAGGGTCAATGCTAGAAAAGGATTATGCTCTGAAAAATAATCACAGAAAGCTGCTGGAACTTGGTCCTGGTCTAATTTCAAAGGAGATGGACAAATGGGTGATCGTAAAGCCTTTACAATGTGCAGCCTACCTTGCTAGTTTAAGAATGAGGATAAAGGCCTGAGGGAGGAATTGAAAGTGCACTTGGCTGAAGTAGGCTCAGTCAGGATAGGTTAGATTGTTATAATAATCAACAGCCCAATTAACATTGGTTGAAAACAAAGGTTTCTTTCCTCTTCAAGCTACATGTTTATCATAGATCAGCTGGTGAGCTCTGCTCTCAGTGGTTGCTCAGAGACCTAGGCAAACAAAATAGTCACCATCTTGAAGCTCTGTGGTCACTGTGCCAGAAATAAAGACAGCTCTAGATGCTTTCGTTATGTAACATGCTTTGAGTTGAGAGGGTGACATATCACTTTTACTTATGACTCATTGGCTAGAATGTTATACTGCCTTGTTCTTCCTCAAAGGGACCAGGAAGTACAATCCTACTAAGTGCCTAGAAGGGTAAGAGCTGGATGATTTTGATAAAAATCATGAATGGCTAATGCAAGTATTTATGCATTGTATTCACTGTAAAATATGTCAAGGAATTACGGGGCAGAAGCACAGTTTTAGCAGAAGAAGGGAAAACCTTGACATCAGTATAATCAAGGAGTCAGAACAAAAGCTTGTGGAAACTACTGATGGCATACTATGCAAGGTACAGAAATATTAGTGTTAATACTTTTTCTCTTAAATTCTAAAAAAAGTTTAGAATTTATTCAAATTGGATATTAGAAATTACCTATGCTAAGGTAAGCTTATACATGGAGAAGATTTAACTTTACAAACTTAATTTGTGATAAATAACTTTTGGATCCTAGACCGAATCCATTTTTCAGATTATCAAATCAATAAATAAAATATAATTCATAGCCCGGTGCAGTGACTCACACCTGTAACCTTAAAACTTTGGGAGGGCAAGGAAGAAAGATTGCTTGAGCCCAGGAGTTTGAGATCAGCCTGGGCAACATAGTGAGACACTATCTGTACAAAAATAAAAAATTAGCTGGGCATGGTGTTGTACGTCTGTGGTTCCAGCTACCTGGGAAGCTGAGGTGAAAGAATGCCTTAAGCCCAGGAGTTTGAGGCTGCAATGAGGAGTGATGGATCGAACCACTGCACTCCAGCCTGGGTGACAGGGCAAGACTCTGTCTCAAAAAAATATATGTATATATATATTATATATATATAAATAAATATAAATATATAAAAATATGTAATAGTTCTAATATTTTATTATATTAATATAAAATGTTTATAATATTTATATATAATATAAATATATATAATTCAGAATAAAACATTCTTAGAATATTCTTTAACTGAATAAATGTTAATGAAAATAGTCATTCCTTTCTTTTTTGCTCATAAATTAAAATGGGTGAATTAAAGCACTGTCTCTATAATGTACAGAGACTTCTGCAGTTTTCTGTCTGTGGCATCTCATGTTTTTTAATTAGATTACACTCTTATCACCTGAAACCACTAAAGCCATTGACTTTAGTAGGGATTAAAAACAAGTGAATGGCAGGCAATTTGCTCCAGGTATGCAGCTTTATGGTCATGTGGGATACAGCATATCTCTGTGAATACCTGATACTTTGTGAGCACAATAGATTCAGGGCACTTCTTGAACTGTCTCTGCAAATTTATCTGGTTCAGTGTGCTGGAGGTTCATTGCAGATGTGGAAAGAGAAATGGATGAAGATAAATTTTCAGGAGGGGCCAGCATTAGGTCTAGATAGTTTAAAAGACTTCACAATCATGTTTCTGTTATCTGTATGATAGTTAAAAATAATTTAGTATAAACAGTGTTTTGCAGGTATGTAAAGATAAGTAAAATCTCTAATAAAGAGGCAATTATTTTGTATTTGAAGAAAGCTAAACAAAAATCAACCTTTTGGTGCTCATGATTTGGGACTTCTTAAATTTTGTATCAGAGAGTATATGTTGTCATAAGAGATTACAGATTATTTTTAATTAATGAAATGTATGGCATTTAACATAGGATCAAGAAGACAGTTTAGGAAGATCGTGCAGATCCCACTCTCTTGCTGGAGTGGTTTTTATCCATCAAGCAAGCCAAGCAGTATCATGTCAATGGTTTAGAGTTCTGTTTGTTCCATATGCCTCAACATCACAGAAGATTTTGTCACCTGATTTTAGTACATACTTGCTGCTTCTGCCATCCATGCTTCCTTGTATCTGCCCAGAGTGTTCCTTTTATAAAAAATGCTAAATGTGAGGCTTGGAGAAGAGAGTGGGTTTCCCTCCACAAGTTACGTGACTGTTTTTTTGCTTGTTCTTTCAATGTTTAGATGAATGGCAGAATTTGACCCGACAGATTATTTTACTGCAAGACATATGGTGAGAGCTTGAGGTGAACACATGTGTCGCTCTTATGAATGACTACAAATGATATTCAGTTTGTAAGCACTATTTGGCAATAAAATATCACTTTTACACTACTGAAATACTTTTATACCTGTTGGTCAATAACTATGACCTTGAAGTCCCCCACTCCCCTTACCCTAGGCCCCAGATACCCATCTCCTCTTCTTATTATCTAGCAACTAAAAGTTTAAGTAACACTTTTTGAGCTCGGTCCACAAGATAAGCAATGTGACAAACTGAGCTATGCACTATTATTCCCATTTTAGGTATGTGAATCCCTAGGTTCAAACCACTTAACACTCTACCCAGGGCCACATTTTATAATAGAGATAATATTTAAATTTAGAACTTTCTGGTCTCAAAGGGCTCAAGCTTAGTTATTATGCTTTATGGCACGTTATAGGCGGAAGAATGCTTTCTCCATTGCCAGCATACTAACTAACCCAGAGGAAATAGCAACTTCAATGGGCTTAAGTCTCAGCCCTAAGAAGCTGGCCAGCACTCCCACTCTGAAACTATTTCCTTGTTTCCTAATTATCCCTAATTATCCATGTAAGAGTCTCTCACTTAAGAATCCATCTAATATATATTGAGCATCCATTATGAGTTAGTTTTAATTAAAGAATATAAAAAATGTATAAAAAATCTTTAAAGAAAATAAAAACAATAAAATAAATAGCCTTTAAAAATTCATGATTCTTGCCTTCACTTGCTTTCAATTTGAGAATAGATGGTACAGAGCTAAGGCATGTTATTTTAGAATGGCAAGGAACATTAGTACTTATCTTGTGTACAGATTCTCAAAGTTTTTGGTCTCAGGAACCCCTTACACTAAAATAGGGGTTAAAAATATTATTCAAATATATTGAAGGCTCAAAAGAGTTTTGAATTTTATGATTTATGCCTATCCAATTTACTGTATTAGAAGTTAAAACAGAAATTTAAAAATATGTAATTATTAATTCACTTAGAAATAATAATAAATACATTACATGTTAAAATAAATAACATTTTATTTACAATGACTATGTCTTTGAAAACAAAAAATATAGTACATCAGAATTGTTTTAGAGATTTGCAAATCTGTTTAACAGAAGACATGTTCTCTTATTCTCATTTATGCTTATGCATTCAATATCTTTCTGTATGTTGCTTTGGTTGAAGTCTCTCAATAAGATAATCTGACTTTACATAGACCTACACTTGGAAAAATGTGGACTTCATTGATTTTCCTGGTGAATCTCAGATACCCCCATCTGAGGGAACATCAGGCCACGCATTGAAAAATTGATCTAATAAAGCACTGGCTTAAAGCAGTTTATCTTTTGGGTCTCAATCAAACAATGATATAAATCAACTTCTAGTTAGCTGTAAGTAAACATAATTTATTCTAAAAGAAGCAAAGGATTATAAATCATTCTACTATAAGGACACATGCACGCAAATGTTCATTGCAGCACTGTTTACAATAACAAAGACCTGGAACCAACCCAAATGCCCATCGATGATAGACTGGACAGGGAAAATGTGGCACATATACACCATTGAATATTATGCAGCTGTCAAAAACAATGAGTTCGTGTCCTTTGCAGGGACATGGATGAACCCAGAAACCATCATTCTCAGCAAACTGACACAAGAACAGAAAATCGAACACTGCATATTCTCACTCATAGGTGGGTGTTGAACAATAAGAACACATGGACACAGGGAGGGGAGCATCACACACTGGGGTCTGTCGAGGGGAAATAGGGGAGGGACAGTGGGGGGTGGGAAGTTGGGGAGAGAGAGCATGGGGAGAAATGCCAGATATAGGTGATGGGGAGGAAGGCAGCAAATCACACTGCCACGTGTGTAGCTATGCAACAATCTTGCATGTTCTTCACATGTACCAGAAAACCTAAAATGCAATTAAAAAAATCAATAAAAAAAAGAAAAAAAAAGAAGCATGTCCCCACCATTATACAATATATTCATGTAACAAACCTGCAATCTACCTCCTGAATTAAAAAAAAAAAAAAGTGTGTAACAGTGTCTCTCTCACTGCTGTAAAAAGAATAGAATCAATAAGGTAGGAATGGAAGCTAATGGTATTATGAGAAATGTGATGTGGATAATTCACTTTAACAGGAAAGAAGAAATAGAAACGTACTCCTGAAGATGAATAGATAGTGTTCCCATCCAACCCAAACATAGTACACTACGTTTGGCATAGTGTACTATCTTCTCTGACCCACCCAAGACACTGAACCAGAAATTTTCCCTCCCTGGCCCTTATCAACAATTCCCCTTGACATGGTTTGGCTCTGTGTCCCTATGCAAATATCACCTTGAATTATAATAATTCCTATGTGTCAAGGGCAGGACCAAGGTAATTGGATCATGGGTGTGGTTTCCCCCATGCTGTTCTCATGAGTGAGTGAGTCTCATGAAATCTGACAGTTTTATAAGGGTCTGACATTTTCCTTGCTGGTACTCATTCTCTTTCCTGCCGCCCTGTGAAGAGATGCCTTCTGCCATGATTGTATGTTTCCTGAGGCCTCCCCAGCCATGTGTAACTGTGAGTTAATTAAACCTGTTTTCTTTATAAATTACCCAGTCTTGGGTATTTTTTCATAGCAGCATGAGAATGAACTAATACACCCCACCCCTGCCCGTTTTCTGGATTATTCCCATTACCAGGAAAAGAGTCTGTAATATTTTCCATTAAAAAAATCCTCTTCTGACTTTATTTCTCAGCTTCCCTTTATAAGAAAACTATTCAAAAGCATCTATTCTTGTTGTCTATACTTCCTTACTTAGTGTTCTTTTTCACTCAATTAGTCAGGCCTTTATCTTATCATGCTACTGAAACTGCTCTTGTCAAGATCAATCATTACCTTGATATAATGGTCAATTCACAGTTCATCTCACTAGGTCTCTAAACACCATTCAGTAGAGTTTCTCACCACTTCCTTGAATCCATTTCTTCACTTGGATTCCAGGATACCACAAGATTCATGTTTTAAATTTGTGTTATGATTTTTGTTTTGGCTTGTAACTCATAGGCTGATCCTTCTCAGTCTCTTCTGACATTCTCTTCCCGGCCTCTAAGTTTTTAGTATGCTCTCGGGCTCTGTGCTTGGATCTTGATCCTCTCAGAAGTGAGCTCATTCAAGCCCATGGCTTAAAAAATAGCACTCACATTTCTATTTTATTGTCTTCATGAAACTTTAGATGTAGATCCAAGTGATCTCAATGTCTATGTATTAGCTTTACTTGGATATCAAATAAGCATTTCAAATTTGACCCATCTAAAATAGAACTTTGATTTCTTTTTTTTTTATTTTTTTTATTTTATTATTATTATTTTTTTTTTAATTTTTTTTTGAAAGAAAGGAAAAGAGAGGAAAGAAAGTGAGAGTGAAAGAAAGAAAAAAAAAAGAATGTACGAGAGAAAGAAAGAGGAAGAAAAAGAGGGAGAGAGAACAGGATTCTTGTTCTACTGCCCAGGCTAGAAT
>CAUYLG010010880.1:0-23869 GCA_963573385.1 Cacajao melanocephalus | reverse complement strand
CACCTGTCGTCTTTGTAATTGCCGACTTTCAGATTGGGTCTGAGTGGACGTCCGGCTTGTTGGTGATGAAGTTTTTTCTGTTTCTTAGTTTTCCTTTGGCGGACGCCCCTTCCCCACAGAGCTTGGTCTTCCCGGGTTCAGTTGTGCTTACTGTGAAACTCTTGGTCCTCAGCGCTTCCAATTGCTGTTCTCCTTGTGGGGGTGGGACCAGCCGAGCCGACTCAAAGGGCGCCCAGTCGCGTATACTCTGCACTGAGAAGTGCTGCGCCGCGCTGGGGCGCCGGCAAAACAGCTGCACCGGCCAAAAGAGTCGCGCTGGCGACAGGTGTGGCTCCTCCGCCGGGAATCTCCCAGTTTGTGGGCCACAGAAATTCGTCTGAAATTGCCGCGCCCACTCGCTCTCTGTGCTTTCACTGGGAGCTACAATCCTGAGCTGCTGCTAAACGGCCATCTTGGATCTCTCTCCGCATCTGTTTAGTTTTATAAGCACTTGACAAACTGTTTTCCAGAGTGGCCTTTTGTCCCATTTGGCATTTCCACCAGTACTATATGACAGCTCTAGATGATGTGCATCCTCATCAACACTGGAGTGTTAATAGTAATTTTTATTTTGGCAATTCTAATTGTTTTGTAGCAGTATCTCATCACAGTTTTATTTGCATCTTCTAATGGTTAATGGTGTTGAACACATTTTCATGTGCTTATTTGACATCCATATATCCTCTTTAGTGAAATATCTGTTCAAATATTTTACATAATTTTAATTGGGTTAACTGTTTTAACTCTTTAAATATGTTGAAAAGAGTATACCTTCTCCTATGAATTGCTTTAGCACCATTGTCAAAAATCAATCACCCACATTTATTTAGGTGTATTTCTGGACACTCTATTCTGCTTCATTGTCTCCGCCTTTCCTAATAACACATTGTTTTCTGTTAATCAGAAAGTGTGATTCCTTCCAGCACTTTGAGAGGCTGAGGTAGGGAGATCCCCCAATATCAGGAGTTCACGACCAGCCTGGGCAACATAGTGAAACCCTGTCTCTATTAAAAACACAAAAATTAGCTTGGCATGGTGGCGGGCACCTGTAATCCCAGCTACTTGGGAGGCTGGGGCAGGGGTATCAATTGAACCTGGGAGGTGGAGGTTGCAGTGAGCCAAGACTGCACCATTGCACTCCAGCCTGGGCAACAAAAGCAAAACTCGAAGGAAGGAAGGAAAGAAGGAAGGAAGGAAGGAAGGAAGAGAAAGAAAAGAAAGAAAAGAAAGAAGAGAAAGAAAAGAAAGAAAGGAAGGAAGGAAGGAAAGGAAGGAAAGAAAGAAAAGAAAAGAAAGAAAATAAAGAAAGGAGGGAGGAAAGGAAGAAAGGAAGGAAGGAAGGAAAAAGAAAGAAAGAAAGAGAGAGAGAGAAAGAAAGAAAGAAAGAAAAAAAGAAAGAAAGAAAGAGAAAGTGTGATTCCTGTAGCTTTCTTTTTTTTCAAAATTGTTTTGCCTCTTCCAGTTCCTTTGCCTTTCAATATAAATTTAGAATCAGTTTGTTTATATCTACCAAAATCCTGTGGAAATTTTTATTGGAATTGCATTAAATCTGTAAATCAATTTAAAGATAAATGACATCTTTACTATGTTGATCATGAACACTGTATATCTCATTAGGTATTCTTAGACTTTTTTTTCATTAATGTTTTATAGTTTTCAGCATATAGATCATGTATGTGTTTTACTATATTTACAGCTAAGTATTTAATTTTTGAGCAATGTATATAGTATTGCTTATTTCAATTCAGTTTCCAGTTGAACATTGATAGTATATAAAAATACAGTTGACTTCTGAGTATTGACTTTATATCCTCTGACCTTTCTTTATTAGTTCTAGGAGATTGTGTGTGTGTGTGTGTGTGTGTGTGTGTGTGTGTGTATGTGTGTGTGTATTACTTCAGATTTTCTATGTAGACAATTATATTATTTGCAAATAGAAACCATTTAATTTTTTCCTGTTCACCCCATATGCCTCTTAATTCCTTTTCTTGCCTTACTGCATTGGCTGGGTCTGCCAGTACAACATTGAATAATGGTGGTGAGAGTGGATATCCTTGTCTTGTTCCTGATCTTATCGGAAAGGTGTTCAGTCTTTTACTATTAAATATGATTTTAGCTTTAGGGTTATTGTAGATGCTCTTTATTTGTTTGAAGAAGTTACCTTTTATTCCTAGTTTGAATGGATGTTGAAATTTTGTCAAATGATTTTGTCATTTGATTATATCAAATGATTATAGCAATTTGACCAATTGATATAATCATGTAGTCTTTCTCCTTAAACTGCTAATAAAGTAGATCGTATTGATTGATTTTTAAACATTAAATCAGCCTCACTTTCCTAAGTAAACCCCACTGATTTTTCTTTTTATATATTTCTAGGTGTATTGTATTAATATTGTTAATGATTTTTATATCTATATTTATGGAATATCAGTCTATATTTTCCTTTTTAAAAAATTGCTATTTTTGTCTAGTTTTAGTGTTGCAATGCTAGCCTCATAAAATGTGCTAGGAATTTTCCATCTTCTTCCTTTTTCTGGAAGAGATTATTTAGAATTTTTTTAATGTTTGGAATAATTCACCAATACATTTATTTGCACTTGAATTTTTTTGGAAGATTTTAAACTATGAAGTCAATTTCTTTAATATTCATGGAATATTCAAATTATTTCCTGTTGGGTGAATGTTGATAACTTGTATTTTTCAAGGAATTGGCCCATTTTACCTAAATTGTTGATTTTATTCATGAAGAGTTGCTTGTCGCATCCTCTTAGTATTCTTTTAAAGTCTAAAGGGTCTGTAATGGTATTTTTATTCCTAGAATTTATAATTTGTGTGTTCTCCCTTTTTATCTTTGTTGGTCTTGCTAAAGGTTTATCAATATTATTTACTTTTCCAAAGAACCAACTTTTGTTTCTATTCATGTTTTGAATTGTTTTCCTGTTTTCATTATCATTGATTTCTACTTTTATCTTTATTCATTTTTCTCTTGGGTTTATTTATTCTCTTTTCTCTACTTTATTAAAGTACAATCATAGTTTATTGACATGAAACCTTTCTTTTATAAATGTAAGTTCTTAATGCTTAGGTTAGAGAATTACCCTTCTAAGCAATGTTTTATCTGCATCCTACAAATTTTGATGTATTTTCATTGTAATTTAGTTCAAAATATCTTAATTTAGTCCAAAATATGATTTGACAAAATTTCAACATCCATTCAAGCTAGAAATAAAAGGTAACTTCTTCAACCAAATGAAGAACATCTGCAATAACCCTTGAAACTTTTTCTTTGATGGATTACTTAGAAGCATATTGTTTACCTTCCAAGCATTTAGAGATATCCTTGTTATCTTTCTGTTATTAATTTTCAGTCTAATTCTATTATGGTCAGAGAACATACTTTACATGGTTTCAGTTCTTTTACATTTCGTTTGTTTTAATGACTCAGGATGTGGTCTACCTGGGTGAATGCTCCATGCACTTGAAAAGAGCATATATTCTGCTGTTGGTTGGGGTGTTCTATAAATATAAATTAAATCTAATTGATTGATGGTGTTCAGTACTTCCATATCTTGCTGACTTTCCATCAGACCTATCTGTTTGTGTCTGTTCTGTCAGTTTCTCACAGAAGACTGTTGATGTCTCCAACTATAATTATGGATTTGTCTATTTCTCTTTTATGTTCTGTCCATTTTTGCTTAGGCACTTTGAAGTTATCTTAATAGGAGCATATATCTTTAGGATTGTTGGATCTTTTTGGTAAACTGACCCAACATAATTTTAGTTTTCAAAGACTTTTCAGTACAGTTCAGTTCTCAAGTTTTATGTATACTGTTTAGGGTCAGATCCATGAATGCCCAGCTCAGAGGTGAGCCCAGGAGTTTCTATAAAACTTTTAAGTCATTTTCCCTAACTTAACCCTCTTTCTTGATATTCCTGATAATTTTCAGCTTCCCTGGGACTCTTTTTGGTAATCTAACCAGAAAGGTGGAGTTTTATTTACTCTGTTATGCCATACTCTATGTCTAATATTATATATAAGTCTATATCTATATATATACACACATGTGTATGCATGTGTGTATTACATATATACATGTGTATGTATATTTTCATGTCTAATATTACATATATATAAAATGCTAGAATGAAATAGGGTAGAGGTAATCTGCAGCTGTTTGACCATATGCCCAGGCTGGAGTGCAGTGGCATGAACACAGCTCACTGCAGCCTCGACCGTCCTGTGTTCAAGCAATCCTCCCAACTCAGCCTCCCAAGTAGTTGGGATCACAGATGTATGCCACCATGCCTGGATAATTTTTAAATTTTGTTGCCTAGGCTGATCTCAAACTCCTGGGCTGAAAGGATCCTCCCAGGTCAGCCTCCCAAAGCGTTGAGATTTCAGACTTGAGCCACCATGCTTAGCCTGCCCATGTTTTGAAAGAAGTGGGGTTAATCAGTAGGAAAACAAAGAAGAAAAATAAAGTAACGATCTTTTCCCTAGTCTCTTGAGACCACCACTTCTCCAAGGGGCAATGAAGGCTTTCCTCCCTCCAAGTTTTAGGCTTTTTTTGGCCACCTTGCATTGTTTGGGGGCTATGGCACAGAGAGTGAAAAAGAGAAAGGGGAAAAAAAAATGAAAAAATGAGAAATCTTCCCCCTTGCCCCCCAACACATCCCCCCTGCACACACACACACACACACACACAGAGACTCTCTCTCTGACAGTTAAGTTCCTCAAAACAGAACTAGAGGACTTTCCTGGAGTTCTCCCTATCTGCACTCATGCCTGCTTCCAGGTTGCAGGCTATGCTGGGTTCAAGTGGAAGAATACTGGACACAGACAAAAGAGAAACTCATCATCAGTTCACTGGTGTTTTAAATTCTGGTCTTCTCCTCCAATCTGTCTACTATTATTTACTTTTTAAAAATTATTATTATTTTCTTGAGACAGAGTCTCACTCTGTCGCCACGTTGGAGTGCAGTGGCCCGATCTCAGCTCACTGCAACCTCCCCCTCTCAGGGTCAAGTGATTCTCCTGCCTCAGCCTCCCAAGTAGCTGGACCACAGGCATGTGCCATCAACCCCTGGCTATTTTTTGTATTTTCAGTAGAGATGGGGTTTCACCATGTTGGCCAGGATGGTCTCAATCTCTTGACTTCGTGATCTGCCCACCTCGGCCTCCCAAAGTGCTGGGATTACAGATGTGAGCCATTGCACCCAGCCTATTATTTACCTTTTCAGAGTCCTCAAATAGCTTGTTTCAGACATCTTATCTAGACTTTATAGCCAGCCACATACATTGGGGAAGATCGTGGATGAAGTGTGCTTACTCCATCTTACTCAAAATCAGAACTAAATGGGAAGCTTTTTCAACATTCAGATTCCCTGACTCCACTGTAGGCCTACTGAATCTGAAAGGGGAACTGGGAAGTCGGGGGCAAAAGAGATTTTTGGAAAGCTCCACAGGAAATGTTGATACATATCTGAGGTTGACAGCCATGTCTCAGAATATGGTCAAACCGCTACAGATTACCTTCACCTGCTCAGATTCTACCCTAGCTCATTCTAATAAAGGCTAAGTTTAGGAACTCTGGGTTCTTAAATGTCTCCACGGGCCAAGCACGTGATGTTGGTAAAGCAGCCAGCTGGATATATGACAACAGAGAATTATGGGGACAATGATGAACTATAGAGCCTGTGTGGCTTTAAAAGCAGCCTCCACTCAGCTTCAGACAAATATTGCTATAGGGAAATGTAGGGCCAGTACTGCCAGAACTGTAATTTTTCAATAATACCACAACAACTTGGATTTTTATATGAAATTTCCCCATTTTTAAAGGTTAGCAAAATAATTCAAAAATAAAATTGCAGAGAATGTTTGCTACTTTTAGTCTAGAGAGATACTAGAAGCATTTCTACAAAGTATTGTGGGTGTGTATATACAGTATGTGCACGTGTGGGTAAAATGTATGTGTGTGTGTGTGTGTGTGTGTGTGTGTGTGTATGTGTCCCTTTGAAAAATTTGATTCCTCTCTTTGAGAGGCCTAAAGATTACCTATCTGTAGAAAAAACATTTGTTATTTAGCACCTCTGTCGTGCAGTATCATGTAAAGCACAACGACAATCCAAAAGAGATATTCACCGACTTGTAGACTGTTGCCTAAGCACTGGGCTCCCTGAGGCATTCCCGTGAATTCCTTCCTCTTTAAGGCACATCATTTCATGGAAGTTGCCAAGCTTCCTTTGCTCCACTAACAATATCCTCTATCAGAATCCCCTTCAATAAGAACCCAGATGTAATAAAACAAGAGGAGAAAATTAGTAAAAGAGAGAAAAATCTCAAAAATGATCGTTAATCTATGTTGCCAAGAATTTTTAATTTGCATGTCACTGACAGATATGTGTCATGATCTCATTTGATTTTAAATTCAAAGTGATGTGAACTGATGGGGATAATGAAGCCAAACGTATGCCATACATTTTCATATACCAACGAGTTCTTAATTATTGTCAATAATGAAAACTCGGTAGCTATGCATAAATACAAAGGCATTTTTTAATTTTAGTGAAGAATTCATTAATACACTAATTTTCAAGTTGGTTCACTTAGCTAATGGGAGCGTGTTGCTTATGGCTTAATGGTATTTCACAATATGGTTATCCTGTGTTTTGTTTAAACTCCTGAATGGGTCAGGAAATACATCTGGGTGCATGGTAGAGGGTAAAAAGCTTGGGCCTTGAAGTCAGGTAAGTCTGGATCTGAATTCTACAACCTTCACTTCACTAAAACATGACCTTGAACTCTGGTTTCATCTTCCGTAAAATGTGGTTAATATTGAACTTTTTAAAATCGGCTTTTCTGGCTACAGGGAACAAAGCCACAACTCAAGTAACCTCAAATAACAGGGTGGGATTTTGTGAGATGAAGTGGTTGGTACAAATACACTTGGCAATGAGGACAGAGAAATTTCGATCATGAGGCCAAGCCTTCAAAAACATACAGGAAATGCTAAATAACCAGGCCTTAGAAAGAGAGAAAACTTCATGTTGTTCAGAATCTATGGAGTGTATACAGTTTGTCATTGGCTTGTCACCACCTTGACCCAGATACTCCTTCTCCCTGGCTGCTCTTCTTCATTCTATAAGTACACGTTTTTTCTTCTGGGTCCTGCTTTCTCATCGTCCTAGTTGTATATAACTTCCTTGATCATCATGACCTACCAGTTCCCTCCACTTGATGACCCGTAAACTACTCCCACTAAGTTTTGCCTACTTCTTATATATTCAAATTACTAAGTTCAGGATTATCAAAAACAAGATATGATAGGCTTGGTAATTCTCTGTTTGGGTAGAGCTCTTGGCTCTACCTCAAAGGACACTGACTGGCTGGTAAAGGCTACATTTGTGCTAGTTGCCCACTTTCGGGCTGATCTGTTAAGGCTCACTGGAGAAGTTTTGCTATGGGAGCTAAATGATGTGGTATGAAATAGGCAGGGGTGAGGCAGGGCTAGTTTCTTTAGGAAGTGTGAGGATGTTGGTGCTGGGGCTGACATTTCTGCACAGTACCTCCTTTAGGCCATTACCTAATATAGGCATCCAGCACCATGCCAGATGCCTATAGGAGCAACGCATGTTAGTTTAGCCAAAAATTCACCACGTTGCTGTTTTGTAAGGCAGAATGCTAGGTACCGTGGCAGCAAGAGTGACAAGGCAGATGTGGTCCCTGCTCTTACGGAGTTTCTACTCTAGTAAAGGAGACATCCAAAAATGTCTCTTTATATAAGCAACCCAGCCAGCCCACTTTTAGATATATGATACAGAGAAAAGAAAACACATATTCACATAAAAACTTGTGATCTTTCTGTGATATGGGCTCCTGACTAGGGTGACTGCACATCACAAATAAATTATTCCTACTTATAGTTAAGGTGCCAAAGAGTGGCATTAATTTGATTTTTAAATAAAATCAAATTCTTACAGCAGGATTATTCATAATAGACAAGAAGTATAAACAACCCAAATGTCCATCAATGGACAAGTGGATAAACAAAACATAGTATAACCATATGGTAAAATATAATTAAGTCACAAAAAGGGAGAAAGTACTGATACATGCTACAACATGGATGAACATTAAAAACATGAGGCCAAGTTAAAGAAGCTAGATACAAAAGACCTCATGGCATATGATTTTATTCATATAAAAGTCTGGAATAGGGAAATATACAGAGACAGAAAGTAGATTTGTGGCTGCTTAGGGCCGGAGAGGCGATGAGGGTAAAATAGAGGTGATAGCTAAAGGGTACAGGGTTTCTTTTTGATCAGATGAAAATTGCCTACCATTATGATGATGGTTGCATGTATCTGTGAATACACTAAAAACTATTAAACTGTATACTTTAAATGTGCAAACTGCATGTGGTATGTGAATAAAGCTGTTAAAATTCTAAAAATTAAAGCACATGCAGAAAATTAATAAAAATACATGGGCGTGAGCTATAAAGGAAACAAGAGATTGAGATAAAGAATGAAAGGGAGGGTCTGTCCTTAGGTGGTGAGCTCCAGGAAGGCCTCTCTAAGCAGGCGCCATAGAACCTGAGAACTGAAGGACGCATAGGAATCAGCTGTGAGAATAGCATTCCCGGTAGAGGAATCAGCTTGTGCAAAGGCCTGGAGGCAGGCAGGACTTAGCAGGAGAAAGGCCATTCCTTTCTCTCCCACTTAGGAGGCAAGTGATTCAGAGTGACGTTAAGATCATTTTTAACTCATTCCAATTTATTTAAAAACCAAATTAATGCCATTCTTTGGCACCTTAACTATAAGTAGGAATAATTTATTTGTGATGTGCGTTCACCCTAGTTAGGAGCGCATATCATAGAAAGATCACAATTTTTTTTTTAAGATGGATTCTGGCTGTCTCTTGGTCTGGAGTGCAGTGGCATGATCTCGGCTCACTGCAACCTCCAACTCCCAGGTTTAAGTGATTCTCCTGCCTCAGCCTCCCAAGTAACTGGGATTACAGGCATGTACCATCACACCTAGCTAATTTTTGTATTTGTAGTAAAGACAGGGTTTCCTGTGTTGGTCAGGCTGATCTCAAACTCCTGACCTCAGGCTATCTGCTTGCCTTGGCTTCCCAAAGTGCTAGGATTACAGGCATAAGTCACCGCGCCCAGCTAAGATCACAATTTTAACACCAGGTTTCACACCTTTGGCTAACTAGCAAACAAAATTATGTACAGATAATATTTTGTATAGTGGACCTCAAAGTACTCTATCAATGCAAATTTTTCAACCATTTCTGTATCACTGTGAACAGATTTTAAATCCTTACTTTGATATTTTCTTTTTTCTTCTTTTTGCTTTTTTTTAAAAATTTTTTTGAGATGAAGTCTCACTTTGTTGCCCCGCCTGGAGTGCAATGGCACAATCTTGGCTAACTGCAACCTCTGCTTCCTGGGTTCAAGTGATTTTCCCTGCCTCAGCATCCCGAGTAGCTGGGACTACAGGTGCCGACCACCATGCCTGGCTAATTTTTGTATTTTTAGTACAGACAGGGTTTCACCATGTTGGCCAGGCTGGTCTCGAACTCCTGACCTTAAAGTGATCTGTCCGCCTCTGCCACCCAAAGTGCTGGGATTATAGGCGTAAGCCACCACACCCGGCCCACTTTGATATTTTCTAAGTTAAACTAGAATTGTTTCCTTGAGGGTCTCTTAGGAATTGGTGAATAGGATGTTTTATGCAGGATAGTTCGACAACTGAAGACATATTCAGTTAAGCACAGTAAAGAACAAAATTCCTATCATTCTACCTTCCTTTTCTTTTGGCCCTGTGCCCTCAATGAGCAGTAGGTTGAAATAAACCAAACCATCTTTCCCAACCTCTTCATTTTATTTATGTATTTGATTTTTACAAGGTACAGTGAACAAAACATGGCCTTTAATTGAAAGATCACTATCACATGAGTGCTGTATTGGACTTGGAACGTGATTAAAACCAAATCTGTACATTGGCCAACAGGCCAAATGTGCCCTGTTCCAGTACTGGGGAACATTTAAGAGCATGCATAAATGCAAAGCTATCAGATGGATTTGAATTGGACAAAATAAAACAAAACCTGGCCTGAATGGGAGTTTGCTCAGTGGTGGCTCTCAGCTTTCAAAAAACTGTGAAAGAAAAAGTCATAGCTTGAATATTTCAAAAGAATCTTTCAGGAAGTTAATGGATTTATTAATCAAAGTTTAATCAGAAAAAAAATTAGCTCCACTCTCAACAATCTTTTAAAGAGCAGATATTCATATTGGTTTGAAACAGCCCTAAATAATTCCCTGAAATTGGGCAACATCAATTTGTAAAGGTAAAGACTCATGGGACATTGAAACACAGAGGTAATCTGTTCCACTTTCCTCATTTCACAGAGATGTACGTGAAGCAGCTTACCCAACATGTACAACTAAATAGCAACAAAATCCAGATTAGACCCCATGCCTTTTGGGACAAAGAGTTTTTAATTTTGAGGAAGGGGGTTGTAGCATCAGCATTTAAAAATTTGAAAGCACACTCTTTGATCTAGAAACTATAATTTCAGAAATCAACAGTATAGAAACAGTAAGGCAAGTATGTCAAATATATTCACTGCACTATAAGTATATACACTGCAAAACTGGAAGCAATCTATATATTCAACAATAAGGGAATTATTGTGTACAAGATTCCGTCATTGTGTAGTGGAATAAAATAACTGTTAAAAAATATGTGGTATATTTAGGCCAGGCACGGTGTCTCATGCCTGTAATCCCAGCATTTTGGGAGGCCAAGGTGACCTGAAGTGAGGAGTTCAACACCAGCCTAGCCAACATGGAGAAATCCCATCTCTACTAAAAATACGAAAAATTAGCCAGGTGTGCTGGCAGGCACCTGTAATCCCAGCTACTCGGAAGCATGAGGTAGGAGAATTACTTGAACCCGGGATGTGGAGGTTGCACCACTGCACTCCAGCATGGGTGATAGAGTGAGACACTGTCTAAAAAAAAAAAAAAAAAAAAAAAAAAAAAAAAAAACGGTACATTTAATTATTCTGATGTGGATATTCGTGACAAACTATAAATTGAAAAAACCAAATTTCAGATAAAAGTGTAAATATGACCTCACTTTCTTTTGTTTAAAAACGTGGTCAAGTACAGTGGCTCACACCTTTAATCCCAGCACTTTGGGAGGCCGAGGTGGACAAATCACTTGAGGCCAGGAGTTCAAGATCAGCCCGACCAGCAGGGCAAAACCCTGTCACTACTAAAAATAGAAAAAATGGCCAGGTGTGGTGATGCATGCCTGTAATCCCAGCTACTCAGGAGGCTGAGGCAGGAGAATCACTTGAATCCAAGAAGTGGCGGTTGCAGTGAGCTGAGATTGCACTACTGCACTCCAGCCTGGGTAACAGAGCAAGACTTTGTCTCAAAATAAATACATAAATAAAAATAAATAAAAAACAATGTAAAGCTCTGTGTGTGGATATGTGCACATACAATGTCTGAAAAGTCAGACACCACTGTTAACAGTGATTCTGTATAGGAAGAAGGACTTTTTAAGAACAAAAAACAACACAATGAAAAGAACCCCACAAGAATGATAAAACAACTACAACCTGTTTCTTGAGGCATACTGCATGTCAGAAAGGCTCCTGGTCTGCAAGCAACTCACACATGAGCAGTGGGAGTTTCCAGGAGTCGATTGGAGGACCGAGGTTTCAGCATTGCACTGATCTTGATCCCCCACCCCCACCCCCACCCCAAATACTTCACTGTGAGAAATCATGTTCTCTCCATCTTACATAAAGCGCTATTCACATCCAAGTTTCATTCTCCCCAGCAATCCCCTTCCAGCCAGCTCCCTCCTTTAGCTACTCCTAGAGAAAAATCCTGGAAAATCTTGACACAGAGTCCTGGCAAATCCCCATCCTTAGGAGATGGAATAGACTCCAACTCTTAAAAGTGTATTTTGCCCCTCTAGCTGTTAAAGATCATTCTAGAAGAAGATTGTGGATTTTGTCTCTTGAGGTTTCTCTGAGGTCACACTCCATTGCCACAGCCTTCGGAACTGCGGACAGGTTGCCTCTTTCGAAAAGTTCAACAAAGTAAACCAAGAACTTTAATAGCTGTGTTAAATCCTGGTGTTCTTTGTAAAAATGCTTTGGTGACAGAGATAGAATTTATTATTATTTGAGTATCTGCCACCCCACTCTGAACCCTCAAGGCCTCCACTTCCTAGCGAAGATTGTCTTTACTTGATCAGCTTCTCTCCTTTGTCTACTCCAATTTGACTCTTGGGTTCCTGTGATACAGAAACAGGAGAATGAGAAGAAAGAAGTAGGACTAGAAAAACAGAATCCAAGAGGCAAAGAAAAGTGGAGAGTGTTGGCGAGTAGTGGGAAGGAGGCAGAGGAGAATCAGGGCTCCAGATGGGCTGTGGCAGTGAGGACATGGAGCCGGAAGAACCTTAGGCAGAGTGGCCAGGATCTGTAAATTGGATCTCTTTTAATGTGTTCTGAGGACTGCAAGCAAAACTTAGAGTTTCATTTGCTTTTGGTTGTTTCTTTGAATGTCACACTGCCCTGAAACTTGGTCACATAAGGCCCAGGATTTATTCAGGTTATAATATATTCTAGGGGAAAAGGTGGATATGATACCCATATGACTGTCTTTAAAAGAAACCAAGGTGGCCGGGCATGGTGGCTCATGTCTGTAATCCCAGTACTTTGGGAGACTCAGGAGGATAGATCACCTGAGGTCAGGTGCTGAAGACCAGCCTGACCAACATAGTGAAACCTTGTCTCTACTGAAGATACAAAAATTAGCTGGGTGTGGTGATAGGTGCCTGTAATCCCAGCTACTTGGGAGGCTGAGGCAGGAGAATTGCTTGAACATGGGAGTCTGAGGTTGCAGTGAACAGAGATCATGCCACTGTACTCCAGCCTGGGTGACACAGTGAGACTCTGTCTCAAAAAAAAAAAAAAAAAAAAAAGAGAGAGAAAGAGAGAGAGATTAAGGTATAAAATTAGTTGTCGAGGACCATTTATTGAGAAAATATAAATAGTTGATGCATATTATGATGACTAATTACAAAGCACAACTGAGATTCAAAGAAAGAACCACGTAAGAAAATAAACTTCTGATTAGAAAATAACAATCACTGAAAGTTTTCAAATTCTGTTGTTCTTTTTTATCATAACAGTGACAAGACATGGAAAATTAAAATGCATATACTTAGGGGTATGGAAGAGGAAATCTGAGATTTCCCTTACTATGGAAATTTAAAGCAATTTTTACACTTGGAAAAAATGGCTGCAAGCCTCCAAATTAGAAATGATATCTAGAGAAACTGTTTCCAGAAAAGTTAATGGATGAGTTTAATGTCCTTGGGCCTTGAGAAAATTAGGAGGAAATTAGAAAGAGGAAAATTTGAAAGTCAGTGAGGAAAGTACAAAGATTTACAAAAATGCCATTCTAATTTTGCTTGAAATTATTTTCCTTTTATGTGAATGCTGTAATTACAACCAATGATACATCCATAAGTTGAGTTAACTGTAATAGAATAAACATTCGGGAAAGGGAAAGCATGAAATACACTCATCTGGCTCTCCATGAGACCCAGAGCTATTTAGGTCCCAAGGCCATAGCTCATGCACAGCCACCGCAGACATAAAAATTGAGAAATAAAATAAAAACCGAAACAGTCACTCTATGCGGAACTGAAAAGCTCAACCTGCAGAATGATGACAAATATCCCATGGTTAAATTTTAAAACTATAGAGAAGATAAAGGAAACCATGTAATTTTAAAATTATTAATTTTTGAAAGCTATTTCAATTATGTTTCTTTTTTCAGAGTTTTCTACATTTCATTTCTACATTTTCATCATTTTCTACATTTCAAATGATATATCCAACAGCAGAATTTTTTAAATTAGGTTTTGCATTTCAAACAAAGCTCAAAGGTGTTGAGAAAAATAAAGGAAACAAAACCAAACTCAGATACCCAGACTGTTCTTCCTTCCAGCAACACAAAAACTGAGTCTTATTAAAGATCACTGGCATTCTTCCCTATGCGACAGAGGACTGTGAGGTTCAAGTCCATACACGGCTGTTGTTCAAAGGATGAGCATGGAAGAGTGACTAAGAAGAAACTGTTTTAAATTGTCACAGTGGAGATTATCTCGAAGAAAGATTTCCATACAGTGATAGCTCTTAAACTCTGGGATGGAGGCCTGAGAAAAACTGCAGCCTGTTCTCCAGATGTCAGGACAAATAGAAGGAATGCTTCTTAATTCAAGATGGTGCAACTGGTAGGAATCAATGAAAAATTGCAGAGGGGGAAATTTGTCACCACATATTTCATTCTAAAACATACTTATTTCATTTAGCGTCCAAAAACACTGACAAAGACCATGTTCAGGTGGGAAGTTTCTGTCTTTTGAAGCCTATGAGAGTAATGAGCACTTGCTGAACAGAGAGTATTCAATTGGGAGTTTAGATTGACTCTTTGATATAAGTTTGTGTTTTGTGAAATTTGTTCTAGAGGTGAATATGATGTCAGTCTCCTGCTTTAGAACCTAGGTTGGTTTTTTTGTTGATTGGTTGGGTGGTTAGTTGGTGGATTGATGATTCTTTAACATTTGATCGTATTTATTGTTCTAGCAATGCAGAAAAAAAGTAAGCTTTCCACAGTAGGTATGGATCAGATTTCATTAGAGCTCTGTTCAATATCAGAAGTAGAGAATTAATATTTTCTTGAGATTTTTATGGTAATAGTAGAAACTAATGCATACTAAAGCTTATTATGTGCTAGAACTGTTCTAAGTGCTTCAGAATTTAACTTCCTATGACTTTTAAAACAAGACTGGTACAATCCTTATAACCTGGTATTAGGATTGGAGCAGACCCTGAAAGTTTTTCATCCATATACTGTAACCACTGGAAGACTCCAAACCAAGATCATTTTCATCTCCATTTTTCAGATCAAGAAAGCAAAGGACAGAAAGGTTAAGAGATTTGTCCAACTCACCCAACTAGCAAGTAATAGAGTTGATGTTTGAATCCAGTACTGCACAGTAGATACCATCTCCCCAGTTATGTGGCAGTAATTTTTTGCATGAAATAAGAGTTATGAGGAGCATTCTCCAAAACACAAATACTTGTAGAAATTTCATAAGTTTCATAGCATGTATGTGTATATCAAACTGAATAATGTGAAAGATAGAGATAGCAACTTCTAGGAACAACTGGGTTTCCCCCAGCTGCGTTGAATTAACATTAAGAACCGACATTAAGACATGAGAAGCACAGAGCAGAGTGTTCTCCAGCATGCACTCCTGGAAATCCTGATTCCATGCAGAATCACAAACCCCAGATATATATTTCCATACTCCTGACAGGCTATTAGCTTGCAGCTGAAACACAAGATGTGATCTTGGCTCAGGGGAAACAGGCATTAGGATGCCTGCTTCAGAGCCAGTTAACAGAGGCAAAGAGAAAAATAGACACAGGCGCTTTTGAAATAGGGACTGAAATGAAAAAGTTTGAATTTGCTCATCAATACAAATTTAGGATAATGAAACCATCTACAGGTAGCCAAAAATTAAATCAAACACCTCCCAAACCTCTAACTATATGTACACATATGAAATTGCCTCCAATATCCCATGCAATATAACTGTGCTGGCGCCATCTCCCAGGGGACATTTAAAACTTACAAATCATTAATGTCTCTAACTGAAACATAGAAACAGTGCTCAATCCCACAGATGACCATTGACTAAGTGACAGGCTTGGGCAGACAATATTTTTCTGGTCAAATTAAAGCAAATTATAAATATTACCAAACTGAGTTTCATGTGTTTATAAGTTCAAGTGTGTTGATTTGTTCTAAATTGAACATATGGTTATACCACAATGAATCAAAAAGTATATAATTTTTTAGCCAAATTTGGAGAGCTCTTTACAGAGCATTGTAAAAGGAAAGCCACAACATTCTAACTCATAAAGAAAACTCCAAGTCTTTATTCGGAGTGTAAATGTAGTGTTCAACATAAAACAACCTGGGGTCTCAGAAACTTGGTAGAGTTCTCTGTGAGTTTCTACGGAGAACAATAACAAGAAGTCTAGAGCAGGGCTGCCCTCTTTGACAGTCTCTGCCCACAGTGTTCAAGCTAAGCCAACACTACCAGAGGCATCATGGAAAACCTAGGACTGGTTTTCATCCAGCCTTCAATAAATTACACAGAGTCCCAAGGAACCGGTTGAAAAACAGCCCAGAGTCTGAGGCCAAGGAAAACTTTCTACACCCTCTTGCAGAACTATTTGCTCAATTTCTGCACCCTTTATCAAATTTTCCAGCAATAGGCAAATGGGAAGCATATAATGTTTAGACACATTTATTTATACACAAGTCAAAAGCTCAGAACCCGGATCTTTCCTGAGCTGGCCAGAGACCCCACCCTCCCCAGCATTCATGCCCACAGCAGGTGGCCTTACGATGCTCAATAGATCAAACAGGGATTTTCTGCTCCAGAGGGGATTTGGAAACCCTCCCTAACCCTGCTGTGTCAAGGAACTCTGTTCTCACATCCTGGCTCAGACAACAGAGTTTGAGGTTCTTTGACACAGGATATGGTTGTCAAATAATATTGCAGAGGCCCCTTCTATCACCTCCATCTCTGTAACAAAATCTGTGTTACAGAATGACTGATATTAAGGGGTAGATGATTAAAATATTTGGGCAGTGCAAGGGCCTTCCCTGCAATCACATTAGATGGGTCAAGGTCAAATCCACCCCCGGACACCATCTCAAGGAATTTACAGATTCAAGACTAAGCTCTTCCACTGCCAGGGGAGCTCTGCTTGCTAGGCTGACGAGGCCATCTGTGTCACATTTGCCTCTCTGTCTCCAGTTTCTAGCACCAGTGCCTGGCACTGTTAATAACTCTTTGATGAATGAGTGCTCTGGCAAGTCAGGTGACCATAAGGAGCCTATCATGTATTAGCCATCTGCTCGGTTTATTTCCATTGAACAAGCACTCACTGAGTTCTTGTGACAAGCCAGGCCATGCTAGGATGCAAAGATGATTAAGGTACAATCTTGCCCTGAAGGACCTTGCAGTCTAGGGGAGGCCTCAGAGTCAAGTGGTTCTGAGAGAGCCTGAAAATGGAAATATGGCCACCAAATGTAGATTCCGAATCTTCTGGCTGCCTTCAAGAAGGCATTTGAGTGCGCTGTGACATTCTAGGAAAGTTACCAAAGGGGAAGATATTTGGATGAAGTGAAAAGCTCAAAAGACAGGTTAGTTAAAAAAAAATGGTCATTTACTTTGACTCCATAATCTCCCTTCTGGAACTAGTCCCAGAGAAATCAGTCCAAAAAAAAAAAAAAAAGAGAGAGAAAGAAAAAAACCTAAATGTACAAAGATGTTTATTATTGTACTATTATAATAGGGAACAACTGTAAACCATTTAAATGTCCATCAATAGGGAAAAAGATAGTAAATTATGACACAACTATAACATTAGATATGAAAAGTGGAACACAAATGTGTATAGGGCCCTGTGATTGAAACCACATACGCATATGAACAAAGACCAGAAAGGCGTTAAAAAAATTACATGTATGTATAAGGAACCTGAAAGTTATAAAAGTCTTTTATGTATTTTTCTCACTAGATACTCACAATAACCCTGGGAAATAGGCAGTATGATTGTGACATCCTCTTTTTTTTTTAATACATGAGGAACTGAGATTCCGGAAGATAAGTGACTTGTCCAAGTTCAGAATAGAAAATTTAAACAAAAGAAAGACATCTGCCGCTGGGGAATGAAAATAGTTGCTGGGCAATTTCTGCAAGTTTTTAATCATGAATACACTTTTTAAATTTCAAATGCTTTTAATGGTAAAGTCAGTTTTAAAAATATACAGCTAAAGCAGCATAAAGAGGTTTTGCACACCAGATTCAAAACCACCATCACCTCAACAAAAAACTTAGCTGAGAGGTCAGAAAGTATCTCTCTTTTCTTTGAATCTAAAACTAAAAGGAAAATGTGAATTCTAGTGTACTTTCAATACAAATTTATTTTGATTTAAATGATAGAAAACCACTTTGGGCATCCACTGGTGCTTTTTGTGTCCTGGGTTTACTTACAGTGAAAGTCAAGACTTTGCGTTAATTTATTAATCAGTAAAACTTAAAAAAAAATTGTTATCATACTGTTTGGTCAATGAACACAATTGGTTCAAGATGATTTCTCTCCCACATGCCAAGAAAAAAAAAAACAATGAACAAATATACACCACTTACCCAGAATTTTTAGCATGTGACCTATTCTGGATTAAAAATATTTCTAAAATTTAAGTATCTCAACTCCAAAATGGGACAATGGTTAGGACAGGATTTGATCCAAACCCAACTCCTCTTGGAGCACTCTCTTGGGTTTTTTCCCTCCATTTTGTACATCAAGGAATATGAGATATCTATTTGTGAAATTTCAAGTCAACCTTCTGCAATGTACACAAACAATGGAAAGTCTCTACATCCATCTGTTACCAGCAATAGCTCCTGGGAATCGCCTCTGCTCTAACCCTTACCACTCTCAACCCCTTTCATGGTGGATTGGACAACCAGATGGGACGCTTTCACCGTGGGCCCTGCCTGCCCCATCTTTTGAAAACAATTCGGTGGCTTGGATGCTTCTACCATGTCATCAAGGGAGTTGCCTCTCCTTGCCTTCCTCTCGTTCTCTTTTTGTTCTCACTCCTACAGAAGTTCTGGTAAGTATGGCTTGTTCCTAAACTTGCCTTTTTGCTTGTCAAGGAACAGTAAAAGAGAAAAGGGGACTTATACTAGAAAGAGAACACAGAAAAACCCTCAAAAAAGATTTCCCATTAAAATTCTCTAATTAATTATTTATTTCAAATAAGAAACTTTTAAAACAGTGAATAGCAAATAAAGAGCTAGAGGATTATACCAATTTTGCCTTAGTAGAAATTTGTTTAATCACATAATTATATGAATTTCAGAGAAAGGAAGAAGACCAATTTTGGACCTCAGAAGACAGGTCTAACCAATAAGAGCAACTTGAAGTCATAGTGTCAGGCTTTGCAAGGGTTCCTTAAAATCAAACAGCACAACCTCTCACTACTGCCCTAAGAGGTGTTAATAGGTGCACCTGGGATGGTAGCTCATTGCTCAAATATGTTTGGGAAATGCTGCATTCTGTAGTCCATACTGGAGAATCACAACAACCTGTCAAAGGCTGTGAAAAGCGAAGAAGGTAAGAAACTTGTTCTATCTTCATTTATTTCATCCCTTTCCAAATTTATTTTGTCCATGGAACACTTCTGCCTTGTTTAAGAACACCTATTAACATTTCTTATGAGTAGTACTATAGCTTTTGTTGACCCAAAATTCATATGTGGAAACCTAATCATCAATAACACGATTTTAGGAGGTGGGACCTTTGGGAGGTGATTAGATCATGAGGACAGATTTCTCATGAATGAGGTTAGAGTCTTTATAAAAGAAGCCCCTGAGAGCCACCTTACCCCTTCCACTATGGGAGCACACAGGAAGAGGACCACCTATAAAAGAGAAAGCAGGCCCTCACCAGACACCCAATACACCAGCTCATTGATTTTGGACTTCGCAGTCTTCAGTACCATAAGAAATAAATTTCTGTTGTTTATAAGCCACCCCGTCTGTGGTATTTTGTGACAGCAGCCAGAACAGACCAAGACAAGTCATGTTCCATGAGACACTGTGTGGGAAAGGCAAAGCTGAGTCTCCTCTACACTAAACAGCATCTCAGGCTGTTTCAACAGCTCTTCATAGGAAACGTTTCCAGATGCTTTGTCTTCCTTGTTCATCATGAGCTCTGAGGCTTCTGAAGGGCAGATATGCATAGAGAGGAGAGAGGAGTTCTGAAATGAAGTTGGAAGAAAATCGGCCACAGGCTATGTCTATTTATTTTGTCAAGAGATACAGCACTAGTGAATCAGGGTAGGTTTGGAAGTAAAACTCATCTTCCTCAAATTCAGCCCAGTCTTCCCCATCTATGTACATTCTGTTGCTCTAATTCTGTCCTGTTTGCTTGCCCACTTCCTGCTCCTTCCATGGCAAGGAGGAAAGAAGGGAAGGGAATGGAGTTATGTGTATGCACAACCACACTTTTCCCACGCAGAGTAAAATGGTGTAGTATTTGAGGGATGGCACTGATTCTTTACGGAATTGCAAAGGGTCTTCAAGAGCCTCAACCCCCAAAAGAAAGAGAGAAACAGGGAAGCAGAAAAAGAGAGAGAGACTTGGTGCCTTAGGGTTGTTTCCCAAAGGCTGCCATTCCAGAGAAAGAGAAACAACCTGACTGAATCTAATGTCATCTCTGAAGGTCATTCTCAACACAGAGCTCCTCAGTCCTGCTCCTCAGAGCACTCTTCCTTCAAAGGAGCCCCACCACCATTTACTCTTTCAAATTCAGGTTCTTATGTATTCTTTTAAATTTTTGTTTTGCAGAATGGCCATAATCAAAAAAATAAAAAATAAATAGTAGATGTTGGTGTGGATGTGGTGAACAGGGAACACTCCTACACTGCTGGTGGTAATGTAAACTAGTACAACCATTATGGAGATCAGTGTGGCAATCCCTTAAAGAACTGAAAGTAGAACCACCATTTAATCCAACAATCCCACTACTGGGTATCTACCCAGAGGAAAAGAAGTCATGATATGAAAAAGATACTTGCACATACATGTTTATAGCAGCATGATTCACGATTGCAAAAACATGGAACCAACCCAAATGCCCATCAACCAACGAGTGGATAAAGAAACTGTGGTGTGATATATATATATATATGCAATGGAATACTACTCAGCCATAAAAAGGAATTAATTAATGGCATTTGGAGACTATTATTCTAAGTGAAGTAACTCAGGAATGGAAAACCAGACATGATATGTTCTCTCTCATAAGTGGGAGCTAAGCTATGAGGATACAAATGCATAAGAATGACACAATGGACTTTGGGGACTCAAAGGGAAAGGGTGGGAAGGGGATGAGAGACAAAAGACTACAAATAAGGTGCATCATATACTGTTCGGGTGATGGGTGCACCAAAATCTCACAAATCACCACTAAAATACTTACTCATGTAACCAAACACCACCTGTTCCCCAACAACCTATGGAAAAAAGTTTTTCAAATTATGCCCTTGCAGACTGCTTTTATCATATTACTTATCTTCTTATTGTTGTGCTAATTAATTCCTTTTAATTACTTCATCAACAACACGCCTTCTTACTTTTCTAAATGAATGGGGAGAAAGGTGCACTGGGCCAGGCTAGGTGGCACACACCTATAATCTCAGCATTTTGGGAGGCGGAGGCAGGAGGATCACTTGAGCCTAGAAATTTAAGACCATCCTGGGCAACATAGTGAAACGCTTCTCTAAAAAAAAAAAAAAAAACACCCCAGAAGGAATGACTCATGAGGGTCAGTTTTGTTAGCCCCAACAGTAATCTGCAGTTCCTCCCAATAACAGAACCCAGCATGAATAAAAACTGCATTTGCTATGCAAATGGAGTTCCCAGGCAAACCCCCATATAGATATTTTTGAGCCAATCAATGCTACTAAATGGTCGGTTTTTTTTTTTTTCAGGTCAATAAATCATTATTTTATTGTTGAGATTTTTCTTCCTACTTGGTCTATCAAAAGTCAGGAAAATTACAGTAAGATCTCTTACTATATAGCTTCTAAAATATTGTTTTACATTTAAAAATCATCTATTTACATATATTGATGCTGTCATTCATTATTTATGATAGTTATTTAAGATAAAAGTGATCTTCATTGCTGTATTTAACATTTTATTACCTTGATTTTTGCTTTATTTCTCTTCACTTTATATATTTGCCTAATTTTTAACCATTTTGAATCATATTTTTTAGACCTATCTCTTATAAACAGTATAAAGTTAAATTTTATATTATCTTTCTTTTCTACAAATTGTTCTATGAATGTCTTAATCTAGTATCCATCTACGAATCAGTCAGGGGCTTTCAGGAAAGCAGAATCAGCTCTAAGTATTTCTGTTTTGTTTTGTTTTGTTTTGTTTTTGAGATGGAGTCTCACTCTATCACCCAGGCTGGAGGGCAGTGGCATGATCTCCACTCACTGCAGTCTCTACCTCCCAGGTTCAAGTGCCTCAGCCTCCCACGTAGCTGGGATTACAGGCATGTGCCAACATGCCTGGCTAATTTTTGTATTTTTAGTAGAGACAGGGTTTCCCCATCTTGGCCAGGCTGGTCTTTAACTCCTGACCTCAGGTGATTTGCCCTTCTCGGCCTCCCAAAGTGCTAGGATTACAGGCGTGAGCCACTGCACCCAGCCAGCTCTAAGTATTTCAAATAGAAGTAATTTAATATGGAGAATCAGTTACCCAGATGATGGAAGAGCTAAGACACCAATCAGAAGAAAGTGAGACCACCCAGAGATAAACATCTGGAAAGTGCTGCAACCTCTGAGGCTGGAGCCACCCAACAGGACCTAGCCCTCTACCAGGGGTGAGAGAAGTTGGCCATAGGCAGAGGCTTAGGCAATGGAACTCCTGGAGACACAGGGCAGATTAGGGAAGATCAGTGAATGGGTCAGAGTGCAAATGCGAACATGATCAGCACACATCTCCTCTTTGTTACACTATGTACTCTGACATGGACATGTGCACCTGTGTGTCCAAGTGTGCATACACACACATATATTCATCACACATTATTCATTGGCCTAGGTTTCATCAGCTTTTCCTTTCAGATAAGAAACCATCCATGGACAAAGCATACATCCCAAGTCACTCCTATGATCATCATAAGACTTTACACTTCTGTAACACTTCACTGTCCCAAAACACATTCAAAACCATCCATGCATTTTTATTTTAGCTTTCATAACCACCACATGAGGCAATTCAGGTATTTACATCTTTATTTTATAAGCAAGGAAATTTGGAGAGATTAAGGTATCCAAATAATGCATTGAAGAGTCAGGTCTGACATCCCAGATTCAAGCACCAAGGCCAGACTACGCTATGTTCCCAATGAATGCCTGATGGTCACGGGTGTGCACATCCATGACCAGGCTCTGAGGTACCACATCTGTCCATAAACTAACAAACAAGGGTCTACTAAGCTAATTACTGGCAACAGTCAGCCTCTCAATTCTTTATACTTCACATTACCCATTTTAAGAAAATGTCAGCGGAGAGATCCAAGATGGCCGATTAACAACAGCTCAGGATTGTAGCTCCCAGTGAAAGCACAGAAGAGCGAGTGGATGCCGCAATTTCAGACGAATTTCTGTTGCCCACAAACTGGGAGATTCCTGGCGAAGGAGCCACACTGGTTGCCAGCGCGACTCTTTTGGCCAGCGCAGCTGTTTTGCCGGCGCCCCAGTGCAGCACAGCACTTCTCAGCGCGGAGTATACGCGACTGGGTGCCCTTTGAGTCGGGATTCGCTGGTCCCATCCCCACAAGGAGAACAGCAATTGGAAGCGCTGAGGACTGAGAGTTTCAAAGTAAGCACAGCTGAACCCAGGAAGGCCTAGCTCTGTGGGGAAGGGGCGTCCGCCAAAGGAAAACTAAGAAACAGAAAAAACGTCATCACCAACAAGCCGGACGTCCACTCAGACCCAATCTGAAAGTTGGCAATTACAAAGACAACAGGTGGATAAATCCACAAAAATGGGAAGAAACCAGTGCAAAAAGGCTGAGAACACCCGAAATCAGAATGCCTCTCCT